>JAYEVH010000055.1:0-238803 GCA_036346255.1 Ampelocalamus luodianensis | reverse complement strand
GTGGGAGCATGGTAGTTGTCAGAAAAGCTTTATCTGTGTGGGTAGTTGTCTTTCTCGCTTTACCATGTAAGCGTATGGATTTCTATCCATCTGAGCGGCTCGTAGTTAATACACAATATTGGAAAAAGTCTCGTAGGGACTTAGCGTGCTTGACATACCTTCTGGTAGTGTGCTTTGGCTTAAAGGCGGTGAGAGTGTGATGCTGATGGTACACCTGCGGGTTAAAACTATTCGAATAGCCTGCGTCTAGGTGATGGACACGCTTGGTAAGCTTTTCAAGAGTTAGACTACAACATTTAAATTAAAACTTGATGGGTGATGCTAATGCGGGATTCGTGCTATTGTTAATGGTGACTATTGGGATAGTCACTTCTAGGTTGTTTATCTTTCGCTTTTGTTATTAATATCCTTCTTGTTATTTCAATCTTAAAATAAATTGCAAACTTGCCTTTAAAAGCTGATACCTTATTGCAAATGAAAATTGGCTTTATGCAAATGAAACATATGGCCTCCACCAAATAAGCTCGCATGTAGCTTATGGACATGTCCGCTAGTTCACACGTCGGTCTTGCGGGTACAAAGACAATCTTTGTACTCAGTGCTTTGCTTAATGTTTTGTTGCGAGAGGAAGAAGGTGAGCCTGAGGCCTCACTATACGTGAGTTTGTGTTACGTTTCGTGAGCGACTAGACTTGGCGGTCAGGTCGGATGCCTTGTGGGTTGGAGGCACGATTGGCTTTGTTTATAGCCATCTTATGGCACTTTTGCTTCATTTGTCGTTCTTGTTATTTGTGTACCTCGTGGCACTGCCGGCCTTTATGCATAATAACTCTTCTATTTGTTTATCTTAGTTAGTAGTGTAGTGTTTGGACTCTATGTTTGGAATGGAGTTGATGTCTAATTTTGTACCGAGGTGTGTCTATCTTGCTGCAGGAAGTATACATATCTAGAGATCACTTTATTTGATTTGTGATGCTAGGACCGGTGGTTGGTTAAGCATTACAAGCCAAATAAGTTGAAGTCCTCACAAAGTTGGTATCGAGCCATTACGACCGTAATAACCCAAGTATAGTCGTCCTTAGGATATTTTGAAAAGCTTAATTTCAAAGTATAAAAGGGTTTATGAAAACCTAGGCGATTCTCGATTTTACTCCTTACCTATCTTAGCCTTCTACTCTCATCTTACTCTAATTTGAGTTAAAACTTGGTTTCTCTCTTTCCTTTCAAAAGATAGTTACTAATGTGGTAGAATCAGTCTTTGGGAGAACCATAGAGAATTAGTCTAATTAAAATTTGTGGGAGCATAAGGGTAAGATATGTATGAGTTGCTAAGTGTCCGATTTTTGTCAAATGGTTTTGTAACTTAAAAGTCTTGTGTTTGTTTGTGCTTTAGTAAGTTATTTGCGATGAGTTATCGACTTCGTGTTTCGGCTATTGTTAACTTGTCTTAGTGAAGCAGGATGGCGGGAGAGCAGCGTGGCGATCAGCAGAGTTGGTCATGATGAGGAGCTTCCCCTCTCAGACCATGGTGAGGTTCTCACTCGGTCGGCGAAACATGGATGGACGACGCGCATCTTGGAGGTTATTGCTAGAATACCTCCACTCCTGCCGTGGTGGCGGCCACGGACTCGCGGGGACTTGCGAGTTCCTCCGTCTGCGCGCCGCCGACTTTCTCCGCTCTCGAGGACCCTCGATGCGGATGATTGGCTGCGCATGGTTGAGCGAAAGCTCAACATAGCTCGATGCCGAGCCGGGATAAGGCACTCTTGGCGTCCCACCGGCGGGCGCGGCACTCATGGTGGGAGAACTATCTCGCCATGCGGCCGCGCCATGTGGTCGCATGGGAGGAGTTCGATCGACTTTTCGTCGGGCCCACATCACGATGGCTGATGAAGTCAAGAAGAAGGAGTTCCTCGCGCTCAAGCAGAAGCGCAAATCGTGACCAGTACATGCGAGTTCAATCATTTGGCTCGTTATGCTCCAGGAGGTGGCCTCGAGATGAGGCTAGCGAGAGAAGTTTATGGATGGCTTGTCCGAGGAGGCTGCAGGACAAGCTATCTATTGTGGACTTCTCGACTTTCGGGCCTTGGTAGATAAGGCCATTGTTGCCGAAGCATAAGGCAAAGCGCGTGGCGAGTCCATAAGCGCAAATGGGAGCGCATCGATGCACTCACACGACCTCACTGCGTCCTCGGGCTAGGCGGCACCGGTGGCCCGTTCTTTTGCTCCACCGGCGCGAGGCCATCTGCACTCTCTCGTCCACCGCGAGTCGTGTTTCACCACGTCGCCTCGATCGGCGGCGAGGTGGCCTCGCAATCCGGCGGCCGAGGTTACTTGTTTTCGCTGCCACAACAAGGGCCACTACGCCAGCGCTGCCTCGAGTGTTGCGATCGCCCCTCGTCCTAATGGAGGGCGGCGGGCGAGTGGTCATCCACGACGAGAAGATGATCCAGAAGCCCGAGTGCGCGGCGGTGAGTCAACCACCTTTCACCGGAGAGGCTCGGGGCGCGGATGTCGTGATGGGTACACTTCTTGTTAATTCTCATCCTGCTGCGGTATTATTTGATTACGGAGCATCGCATTCTTTATTTCAAGATCATTTGCTGCTTGCTAGTGGTCTTCACTGTGTTCTTTTGGAAGTTCCTTTGCTCATCCGCTCTCCGGGGTCGGAAATAAGGGCTGATCTACAGTGTCGGGATGTTCCTATCATAGTCAAAGGAGTGGGGTTTTTGGCGAACCTTATTACGCTGCAGCTCGATTCGAGTGCGATGTGATTCTTGGCATGGATTGGTTGTCCCAACACTTGGGGCAAATCGATTGTGCCGGAAGATTGTCTATCTCACCGACCTTCAAAGTGACGACGTCGGATTTTCGCGCGCCTTCAGGGGCCACATCTATGTGTATTAGAAGCGTAAGACCTTTACAGATTCGGATGTTCCCATAGTATCCGACTTCGTGGATGTCTTTCCCAAGATTTGCAGGATGCCTCCGGTTCGAGATCAGAGTTTGTCATCGAGTTCTTGCCGGCATCGCTACGATTTGAAGCGCGTATCGGATGCCTCCCAATGAGCTAGAAGAATTGAAGAAGCGGCTTGGTGATCTCCAAGCAAAGGGTTTCATCCATCGGTTCATCTCCTTGGGGTTGTCCGGTGATCTTTGTGAAGAAGAAGGACAAGACTTTGCGCATGTGTGTTGATTACCGCCCTCTCAATGAGGTGACGGTGAAGAACAAATATCCTTTGCCCCGCATCGATGATCTGTTTGATCGCTTGATCGAGCCAGTGTGTTCTCAAAGATTGATTTGAGAATGGGGTATCATCAGTCGAGATCGATCGAGGATATTCGAAGACGGCTTTCACTACTCGTATGGTCGCATTTGAGTACAATCGCCATGTCTTTCGGTTTAACCAATGCTCCACCTTGTTCATGAACTTAATGAATTCATATTCATGGAGTTTTTGGATAAATTTGTGGTGGTCTTTATTGATGATATTCTTATCTATTCCAAGATCAAGCAGAGCATGCTTTGAGCATCCAAGATTGTTTTGGGCAAATTGCGGGAGCATCACCTATATGCAAAGTTCGAAGAAATGTGAGTTCTCGTTGAAGGAAGTGGCATTCTTGGGCCATGTTCTTTTCACCGAGGCATAGCTGTGGATCCCAAAGAAGGTCGGGTTACGTTCTATCTTGGGGTCGGCCAAGTCGATCCCACGATGTGCGGAGTTTTCTTGGTTTAGCGGGCTACTACCGCCGCTTTATGAGAACTTCTCCAAGATCGCAGTCGATGACCGAATTGCTCAAGAAGGACAGAAGTTTGTGTGGTCCTCCGCTTGTGATGAGAGCTGTGAGCTCAAACAACGTTTGACTTCAGCTCCATCCTTACTCTTCCCGATGTCCACAAGAGCTGATATCTATTGCGATGCCTCTCGCCGTGGACTCGTGTGTTCTTATGCAAGAAGGCAAGGCGCTTGCCTATGCATCCATGCTTAAGACCTCACGAGCTCAATTATCCCACCCATGATTTAGAGTTGTTTGCGCAGCATGCACTCAAGATTTGGCGGCATTATCGATCGGTAACGCTGTGAGGTGTATTCGATCACAAGAGCTTGAAATACTTGTTCACCCAGATCAGAACCTCGAGCAGAGGAGATGGTTGGAATTGATCAAAGATTATGACATGGGTATTCGTGATCACCTGCAAGGCCAATGTAGTTCTTGATGCACTTAGCGAAAAAGGTGTATTGCAATACTTTGATGATCCAAGAGCAAAGAACTCGCACTTCTTTGCAGAGTTTCAAATGCCTCAACTTGGGTTTGGTTGAGCATGGCTCCTTGCTACCTTGGTTGTGCAACCGACCTTGGTGGATCAAATCAAGGCAGACAAACAATCGATGATGGTGTGGAAAAATCAGCGAACATCAGAATGGATCGACCAAGTGTTTCACGAGAAGATGAGCACGGTGTTGTGTGGTTTGGCAAGTCTTGTGGTCCCAAAGGTCCCGAGTTCGGGATTTGATTCTTCAGAGGCCCATGATTCGCCTTTGTCCATCCATCCCGGGCCACTAAAATGTACCAAGATCTGCGCGAGATTACGGTGGACTCGCATGAAGCGAGATTGCCGGGTTTGTGGCGAATGTGACATATGTTGTCGCGTCAAGGCGAGCATCGCCGTCAAAGGTCTCCTCCACCCTTGCCTATACCAGAGGGAATTGGGATTACAGCGAGGCATGGATTTTATCATCGTCCGCCGTGCTTCTTCAGTGGAAGGATGCTATCTCGGTTGTTATCGATCGATTGACGGTTAGGTAGCGCACTTCTCGCCAAGATACCACCACTCTCGTGTCGATCGATTGGCGATCTCTATATCTCCCGCATTGTGGCGTGCATGGTGTGCCACGAACGATTGTGTCGATCGTGGCTCTCTTTTCACTTCGGCTATGGCACGGTTTCTGAGGAGGCCATGGGGACCCGTCTTTCTTCGGCTTCGGCCTATCATCCTCGATGATGGTCGACGGAGCGAAGTCAACCAAGTTCTTGAAGATATGCTTCGTGCTTGTGTTCTTTCCTATGGGAAGAATTGGGAGAAGTGCCTACCGCTGCCGAAGTTCTCCTACAACAACAGACTTCGAGCTAGTCTCGGTATGGCACCGCTTGAGGCCTTGTATGGGAGGCGTCACGAACCCCATTGAACCGGTGAGACTGGGAGAGATGCGATTGGGCCCGAATTCCATCAATGAGGTGAAAGTCAAGTGCGATTGATTCGTGAGCATTTGCGCAGTGCTTTCGATCCAGCGAGAGAGCTATGCGGTCGACGTCGCCGAGCCGAGTTTCACCTAATGACTTTGTGTATCTCAAAGTCTCACCTCTAAAGGGACATCGTCGTTTTGGTGTCAAGGGCAAATTGGCTCCTCGGTATGTCGGGCCTTATCGCGTTATCAAGAAAGTGGAGCCGTTGCATACCGCTTGGAGTTACCGGCTACACTTGAAGGGATGCATGATGTTTTCCATGTGTCACAATTGAAGAAGTGCCTCCGTGTTAGGTTGAAACGCGTCATTGGAAAATATCGATGTGCGTGAAGATCTCTTATCGTGGCGCCCGTTCAGATCCTCGAAGAAGTCAACGAACAAGGAACCGTGATCAAGTTCCTTAAAGTTCAGTGGTCAAACCACTCCGAGGACGAAGCCACTTGGGAGCGGGAAGATCGTCTCGGCATTGCCCGCCCTTCTTCCCCTAGTGATCGTAATCTCAAGTGAGATTCTGTAAGGGGGAGATTTGTAACAGCCCTAACTTAGGGTTTGTATTTTCAATGTAAAATTTTGAGGAGAAATAAAAACTTTTGTTGTCTCATCAAATCATTTGGAAGTTTTCCAAATTTTCCCTAGCAATTTCCATTTTCTAGAATTAAATTCTTGTGAATAGAAATTGTTATCAGCAAATTCTTAGCTTTCAAACTTGTGATCATCTTCTGAAATTATTTTTCCTATCATCTTGATCATCCTATCTACGTCCCTGAATTATTTCACAATTTTTAGATTTTGTTTGCTATTTCAAATGGCCAAGTCAACCCAGTTTGAAAATCTGGTCAAACCTCTGAACAGCAGCTTGTGAATTTTACTGGGAGAAATCTAGTGCGTAAAAACTCCTGGAAAAATTACACAAGGTTTTCATCTGTTCCAGTTAGCTGCCATAAAAATTTCGGAATTTTGGAGCTCAGAGCTACCTCTAAAAATTCTCCAAACTCTCTCGCCTTTTAAAACTCCAAATCGTATTCAACATTCCTCGGGCTCGAACCAGAGCCCGACTCAGAGTCCGACCGCACCACATGGCTCGGTCGCGCCACCTAGCGGCACCGCTGAGCCGATCTCGTCGGCCGTCCGATCCGACGATCGCGGCCCTCGTGGCGTCGAGTCCGTCGACCACCCAATGCATACACCAATCTCACCGCCCAACCAAGATCCAACGGTCGACATTTGCTTGATCGAGCGGACCAAATCGTTGAACCACACTTGGTCCGACTTCAGACCGCTTCGTCGCCGTCGGCGACATGTGGGCCATCCTTGCCGGAGTTCTTCCTCGCCGACTCGGCGCCTCTGGAGCTCGGCGCTCAAGCGCATGCGTGCCGCACTGCGCCACCGCCACGCGGGAGGCGTGTCGCGCCAGAGGATCGCCCGGAGTCCATCTACCTCCTTGGGTCATCCATTCTTCCTCGCGTTCATTCTTGTGTTTTCTCCGCCCATTTCTTAGCTTCGGCCGGAGAAGAACCCGAGCACAGCGCCACCACCTCGTTGCCGCTCGTGCTTCTACGACCCCGTCTTCGACTTCCTTGTTCAACGTCGCTTCCATTTTGGCCATCCGGACCCTTGGCGCCCGGTGAATTGCCGGGGCGACCGTCGTCTTCGACTCGCGCCTCGGCTCGCAAGCTTCGATTGCGCACCGGTGAGTCTCTAGCCTCGTCACTTGGTCCCTTAGGATCGCATCGATGCAATCCGAATCTAATGATGGCTTCATTTTCATCTTTGGTGCATCGTTGAGGTCAGGCGACCCCTTCTTCTCCGAGCTCGGTTTCCGCCGTGGAAATTCCGTCTCGGGCCTTCTTCATCGGCGTTATCGTGTGCTTCTTGCTCCCGGTGTTGAGGCGGCTTAAGCACACCTTCCGGAGTCTTCTAGAAGCTTGTCGCGTCCTCTCCGCGGAAGCCGCACCTTCTTCTCCGCCTCCGTTCGCGAGTCCCGGTCATCGTCATCAAGTTCGCAAGGACGCGTGAACCCGAAGGTACCACTCGCCCGTAAACCCACTCGTTAGCTAGATCACTGCTGGCGGCGCGTGTCGTCCGTCGGCGCGCCGTGAGCGCCGGTGATGATTAGTTTAACTCTAATCATGTCTAGTTTGAGTCTCTGACTTGTGGGCCCTATTGGCTAATCACGTTTAGAATCCTTAATCCAGCTCGTTATTTGTTCTCGAGTCGCCATGTGGGTCCGTCTTTGCCGATTAGGGTTGTGTAGCTCGTAATGCGTTTCTCTCATGTGGTGGCGTATTTCTCTGAGAGTATGTTAGGTTTGCACTTTGGTAAGCGAAGACGTATTCTCGAATCGCCTTCGACGTCACCTTCTGACGATGCATTGCTCGGCAAGACTTTATTTGAGCCTCGCGTTGTCCGGGGCTGGTTGGTTGTCGGTAGGAAAAGGTATAAATGCTTTAGTATTTCAAATGCTTTTCTGTTGCTTCGTTAATTCAATTAAACTTATAAAATGCATAACTAATTCAATTCTTATCCAAATTGCATGAAACAGTCTTGTTAATTTTCATTTTAAATGTACTATTTACTAAAATTAGTGTCAACCTTGTCCCTGTATCAAAAATCATTAATTAATTTAATGTTGTAGAATGTAATATCCAAATTAGAAAATGTATATCTCTTTCAATAATTGTCCAAACTAATGAACCCAGTTCAGAAAATTTCATTTTCAGTATACTATTTATCGAGGATAGGTTTTAGATATCATTTCGCTCATGAGAATTTGTTAAGTAATTAACTAGTGTTTTGATGTATTTTTAGCTTAGAAAATTCATAGGAAATTCTTAATAACTTAAAAAGAATTGTTCTCTGTTTCTAAAATTTTGTTGTGTCATGCTTAGGCTCTTTGTGTGAGTTTTGACATGTTTTGATGATATTGTATGTTTGAGTTTTGTCGGTGTTATTCGTTCTTATTTGTCGTTATTTGATCGATCGTTAGGCTTTACATTTGCGGTAACCACGAGGCGATCCTCTGCAATGTTTGAGCATTCTCGAGCAACGGCAGCCAGACAAGCGGTTTGATCATAATAACTTGATTTTAAAATCTAATATTTTGTTTCACTGCATTGCTTAATTTGTGTTAAATTGATTAGTTAAATCCGTAGTTGCATATCCGTAGACAAAATATTGATCTCTACTACGAGCCTAGGTTATTTCTTTGTGATTAGAGATCACGGATGATTTCTTGTCACTTAGTAGATACGATTTGTTGCTAGACATGCTTATATCTAGATTTGGGCGATCATCGACTTAGTCGATGATCTTGATCACATAAAATTATTATCGTTCTTATATTCCACTCGTGCTATGTTAATCGCAAATCGAAAACCAAAACAAAAATGATTTAGACGCGCACAACGGTAAGATTGGTGTGATCTATTGGTGTGATCGGAAAGGTGCCCGGTCAATTAAGGACCGAACATCTTGTGAGTGAATTTTTATCCAGCATTTCGTGCTAACCACACTAGAGTATATGGACCTCTCTTGACCTAGTACTTTGGCGTGTATTGGCTCGGTCGCAGGAGGGATGGAGGTGGGAGCATGGTAGTTGTCCAAAAGCTTTATCTGTGTGGGTAGTTGTCTTTTCGGCTTTACCATGTAAGCGTATGGATTTCTATCCATACGAGCGCTCGTAGTTAATACACAATATTGGAAAAAGTCTCAGGACTTAGTCAGGCTGCATACCTTCTGTAGTGTGCTTTGGCTTAAAGGCGATCCAAGTGTGGGTACGATGGTACACCCTGCAGGTTAAAAACTATTCGAATAGCCTCGTCCTAGGTGATGGACACGCTTGGGTAAGCTTTTCAAGAGTTAGACTACAACATTTAAATTAAAACTTGATGGGTGGTACGAATCGGGATTAGTGCTATTGTTGTGGTGACTATTGGGATAGTCACTTCTAGGTTGTTTATCTTTCGCTTTTGTTATTAATATCCTTCTTGTTATTTCAATCTTAAAAATAAATTGCAAACTTGCCTTTAAAATCAGATTACTATTGCAAATGAAAATTGGCTTTATGCAAATGAAACATATGGCCTCCACCAAATAAGCTCGCATGTAGCTTATGGGCCAGTGCGCTAGTTCACACGCCGGTCTTGCGGGTACAAAGACAATCTTTGTACTCGGGTGCTTTGCTTAATGTTTTGTTGCAGAGAAGAAGGTGAGCCCCTAGGGCCTCACTTACGTGAGTCAGTGTTGCCGCTTCGTGGGCGACTAGACTTGGCGGTCCGATCGATGCGTTGTGGGTTGGAGGCACGCGGTTGGCTTTGTTTATAGCCATCTTATGGCACTTTGCTTCACTGTCGTTCTTGTTATTTGTGTACCTCGTGGCACGCGGCCTTTGTGCATAATAACTCTTCTATTTGTTTATCTTCCGTTAGTAGTGTAGTGTTTGGACTCTATGTTTGGAATGGAGTTGATGTCTAATTTTGTACCGAGGTGTGTATCGCTACGGGAAGTATACATATCTCGACGATCGCTTTATTTGATTTGTGATGCTAGGACCAGGTGGTTGGTTAAGCATTACAAGCCAAATAAGTTGGGGGTCCTCACACTCTGGCCCGAAGTACTCCAAAAAAGCCATGTGGGCACTCAGGACATCACCAACAAGGGCTACGGGCTTCTCCCCATTCAAGCTCCTATTCGGAGACGAAGCCATGACTCTGGGAGAGTTCACCACCAAGTGACAACACAGGCCGACCCACAAGGACGGGAGGTCTCCCTTGACTTCCTTGAAGAACAACGCATTCAAGCCATATCAACCATGGCCAAGTACACCGAAGGCGTCACAAGGGCATACAACAGAAAAGTCAAGATTCACCCACTAGCACCAAGCAACATGGTTCTCAAGCGAGCCACAAATCCCACGACGATAGGCAAGCTAGAGCCCAAATGGGAGGGGTCGTACATCATCACCCGCAGCACCCGGCTCGGTTCCTTCTACATCGCAACACTGTAGAAGGCGAAGGATGTGGGCATCCCTAACACTTATGCATCTTCTCCTATTGTTGGTGAGGTACAAACTGATGTGGACGTCCCTACGACTAGTTCAGTACCAGCAGGTCCAATGACCAGAGCTCGAACCAAGCTTCTAAACCAATAGGTGCTTTTGTTTCTTAATGAATCTCCTATTGACTATACTGAGAATTGGCTACTACCTTATGCAAATACTTTATGCATTCTCAGATTTGAACATTGTGAAGCTTTCGGTTGCAAATCAATGGAGGAGGACCTTGGAAGATCAAAGGAAGTTACCTTATGCTGTCTTGGCTAGGCTGTATGACCAGGTGTACAAGTTCTATGACCAGATCTACCAGCTCTACGACCAGGTCTCAAGAGCTACAATCAGTTTGCCAAGTCCTACGACCAGTTCTGGAAGGGCTACGAGCAGTGCTACGACCAAGGTTATGACTAGTTCTACGACTGTGTCTTCGACTGAGGATATGATCGAGCCCACGCACTGTGTCTTAAACGAAGGCTCGGCAGAGGCGAGACTCGGCGTAAGTCGTGGCTCGATGGGAACGATGGCTCGGTGGGAATAGTAATTGGCACGAACCATATTAGGTGTGAACCGTACTCAATGTAAGTAGTGCTCGGTGTGAACAGTATCTTTTCGATTCAGAATCTGTTTTGGAATCCTTAGCCGAAACAGTTGGTTGCGCCGGCCTTAGTTTTGTTACGAGACTTAGGGGGGCTGCACTATAAATACCCCTGAGGTTCCCTCATGTATGGGCAGACTAGTTTATGCATAAAATTGAAACATAGCTATGGCTTGTTCTTTCGAACCAAAGTTCATGCAAGGACTTTGGGAGAGAATTGGACGATCCATTGATTCATCCTACACTTCAAGGTCAAGCTGTCATTCCATTGGGAATTGAGGGCTTGGCGATCGTCGCTTGTGGTCACGTGACGATCATTTATTCGGTGTGTGTTGGGTGATAACCAAAGAGTTGAGGGTTTGTGCATTGGCGCGAGTGCTCAGCTAACGACATCGACTATTTTGCATCATCTATCTACGGTTCTCACTGAGAAGATCGGGCAACCCCCATATCATGTGGTATCAGATTCTAGGTTTACTCGGTGAGAGCTATTTACCCATAGTTTAGATTTGTCTTCTGTCCTATAGTCCATTAAACCGAAAATTTGCAACACCAAAACCATAGTTCAATCTGCTAATTCTTGTGAGTTTAGTTAAGTTTTCATCCATTAGAGATTTGTTTTTCATGTTGATCTTGTTTTTCCTTTGCGTAACTTTATCTTGTGTCTACTTAAATCATCAAAAATTGCTGATTGATTCCCTCAATTAGCACCCAAAAAAAGAGTTTTTGAAAATTACCTCTTGGTTGCTATCTGAGTTGGATCTACAAATCTCTTTCTGATCTCTATTTTGGGAAGAAGTGTCTGACTCAAACTTTAAGATTTTTCTTTCCAAAACTGCCTTTTTTTGACTTTCTGTTTTGGTTTTCGGTTCGATTAGGGTTTCATCTTTAATCCTTGTCAGTCGACACCCTTGGTGATCTTAAGCTTTACTTTATCCTTTCATCTTTGAGACTAGCTATTAAATTTTTGCTTTGAGGCTGCTCTTGGAATTAGTCTACACTTTTGACAATTTTGAGACTTGCAAATCAAAGGGTGACTCTACACCTTGTTCAACCATTGCAAACGAAGAAATCAAAAGGCATTTTGCCCCCATATCAGGTAGCAGTTGGACCACACGTAGAATGCAAGGAGCCTCTGCAAGTTCTATCCCTAGGGCCTATGTAAAAACCGGATGCACCCAGGAAATCGCCCCGTCACATTTATATAGCGTGGGCATGTACAAAAACAAATGTACCTTGCGGCATTTTGCCCTGTTCAATAACAAGCAGCAGCCGCCATAGGCACACGTGTTCAAGCCCATAAGGGTGGCATAAATAAGCCCACCATAGTGGCAACGAAGACACCGCGCATGGCCTTCGAGCCCCGGCACACACCGATGCCCTCTGTAGGCACGAGTGTTCAAGCCCACAAGGGTAGCATAAATAAGCCCCCCACACTGGCAAGCCCACAAGGGTAGCATAAATAAGCCCCCCACACTGGCAACGAAGACACCATACATGGCCTTCGAGCCCTGTGCACACCGATGCCCTCCGCAGGCACGCATGTTCGAGCCCACAAGGGTGGCATAAATAAGCCCACCACAGTGGCAACAAAGACGTCGTGCATCGCCTTCAAGACCCAGAGCACACAGATGCCCTCCGCAAGACACCACGCATGGCCTTTGAGCCCCGACGCACACTGATGCCCTCCACAGGCACGCGTGTTCCAACCCACAAGGGTGGCATAAATAAGCCCACCACAGTAGCAACAAAGATGCCGCGCATGGCCTTCGAGCTCCGATGCACACTGATGCCCACCGTAGGCACAAGTGTTCAAGCCCACAAGGGTGGCATAAATAAGTCCACCACAGTGGCGACGAAGATGCCGCGCATGGCCTTCGAGTGCTGGCGCACACCGATGCCCTCCGTAAGCACGCGTGTTGAAGCCCACAAGGGTGGCATAAATAAGCCCACCACAGTGGCAACGAAGATGCAGCACATGGCCTTTGAGCCCTAACGCACACCGATGCCCTCCGCAGGCACGCGTGTTCAAGCCCACAAGGGTGGCATAAATAAGCCCACCATAGTGGCAACGAAGACACCACACATGGCCTTCGAGCCATGGTGCACACCGATGCCCTCCTCAGGCACAAGTGCTCAAGCCCACAAGGGTGGCATAAATAAGCCCACCACAGTGGCAACGAAAATGCCGCCGCATGTCCTTCGAGCTCCGACGCACATAGATGCCCTCCGCAGGCACGTGTGTGCAAACCCAAGAGCAAAAGAAGACGTTGCGCAAGGCTGACCCCGGCGCGCACATGGTCCTAGGACCAAAGCGCACCAGGGGGGATGGCGCCGATCTTCACCTCCCCCTTGCAAAAATTTTGGGGCTCCCCGGAGCCCTATCCAAAAAAGTATGGGGGGCGGCACGAGACTCCATCTTCCCCTCATAGAAAAGATGGGGCTCTGTGGAGCCCAATCAAAAAGTATGGGGGACGACGCGAGGCTCCGCCTCCCCCTCGAAAAAAAGATGGGGCCCCCCGGAGCCCCTACCTAAAAGTATGAGGGGCAGTGCAGGCTCGCCCCCCGCAAACAAGTTGGGGCCTCAAGTCCTATCCAAAAAGTATGGGGACAGTGCAGGCCCGCCTCCCTCGCAAAGATGGGGCTCCTGAGCCCTATCAAAATTATGGGGACGGCGCAGGTTCCGCCTCCCTCGCAAAAAGCTGGGCTCCCGGAGCCCCTACCTAAAAGTATGGAGGACGGCATGAGCTCGCCTCCCCGCAAAAAGTTGGGCTCCCTGATCCCTATCCAAAAAAGTATAGGGGACGGTGTGAGGCTCCGCCTCCCCCTCGCAGAAAAGATGCGGATCCCCGGAGCCCTATCAAAAAGTATGGGGGATAGCGCGAGGCTCCGCCTCCCCCTCGTAAAAAAGTTGGGGCTCCCCGGAGCCCCTACCTAAACTAAAAGTACGGGGGACGGCGTGAGGCTCCGCCTCTCCCTCACAAAAAAGATGGGGCTCCCCGAAGCCCTATCTAAAAAGTATAGGGGATGGCACAAGGCTCGCTTCCCCCTCGCAGAAAAGATGGGGCTCCCCGGAGCCCTATCAAAAGTATCTTGATGCAGGCAGGTCAGTGCCTCCCTCGCAAAGCTGAGGCTCCCTGAGCCCCTTCCTAAAAGTATGAGGACGCGCGAGGCCCGCCTCCCCTCACAAAAAAGATGGGGCTCCCCGGAGCCCTATCTAAAAAAGTATGGGGGACAACACGAGGCTCCGCCTCCCCCTTGTAGAAAAGGTGGGGCTCCCCTGAGCCCTATCAAAAAGTATGGGGGACGACGCGAGGTTCTACCTCCTCACAAAAGTTGGGGCCCACGAGCCCCAATTGTGCTGGGGATGGCGCGAGGCTCTGCCTCCCCCTCGTGAAAAAGATGGGGCTCCCCGAAGCCCTATCTAAAAAAGTATGAGGGATGGTGCGAGGCTCTGCCTCCCCATCGCAGAAAAGATGGGGTTCCCCAGAGCCCTATCTAAAAAAGTATGGGGGGACGGCGCGAGGCTCTGCCTCCCCCTCGCGAAAAGATGGGGCTCCCCGGAGCCCTATCTAAAAAAGTGTTGGTGATATGCCCTAGAGGCAATCATGGAGATGATTGTATCACGTCTATGTTCATGAGTTCTTGAATAAATGTTATTCTGTTCCTTGAATAAATCATTAGTTCTGAAGATCAACGAGTATGTGACTTGTTGGTGAAACTCTTCGACTTATATGATGTCGTTCTAGAAGTATCCCTGGTCGAATGTCACTGATCGGAACACCAGTGTGGGGACCCCGGAGTTATCTCCGTAAGACCGAGACTAATCAAGGTCTTAGGGACATAACTCTAGATCTCCAGTATATGGATTCCAACTTAACTCCATCTAAATGAGAGGCTTAACTAACGCTAGAGCCCCGACGAACATGCGCGCCGCTCCTCTGCGAGCACTACATGATTGTCGGTTCTCCAACAAGTCAAGTACTACACTTAGTAAGTTAAATAGGAAGCCATGAACAGCGAGCATGACCTATATTGGCTCCCAAGATCAGCGACCAATATATACACACTCTTAATGCAATGTTGATCACATCCATACAACATTCATACATAGATAATACAAAAGTTATACATCACGGTTTCAAGTTTACAACAACATAAGTGGCCGACCGGCCAAATTAAACAAGTTCAAAGCGGAAGTAAGTAAATAAACCAAAATACCTGCAGTGGTATGCCACATAACCCATCGGCAACCGACTGGGAGCTAAAGATAGCACACTACTCATCGGTGTCGCCTAAATCGACACCGACAAGCTCATCGGTCTCAATATCTTCCTTACCTGTAAAAGCTAGCAAACACCTAGCTGAGTACAAAAGAGTACTCGCAAGTCTTACACAAATAAAAATAGTTATGCATAAGGTCATTCAAGGGAAGGCTCATATTGGCTTAATTTTTGCGAAAACGACGCAATACTGAACAACCTACACATACTAGTTTTTCAAGTGCCATTTCAAAATCAGATTTGAAGTAGAAGTAAAGCATGTGAATAAGTGATAACGTCAATAATAAATGAATCATACCAAAAATAAAGTGGCGGTCCACTTTGATACAACAACAAGCATGAATATCCCATTCATGACAAAACCAAGTTATAACCAACAATTTTAATTCCAAGTCTAACAATAGTAACTCCCGAACTCAAGCGGTTGTCCATAACCGTGACACGCTTATTCGAATAGATTTATACCTGCAGGTGTACTACTTTACCCACACGACTTGATTAGCCTGTAAGCCTCCGGATGCCTCCGAATATAGCATACTTTCTATGGTATGCGGTACGTGTAAATCAAGATACGGATCGTTTTAGCAAGAAGATCCCATTGAGCTAAGTCCCTCAACCCATGGCTCCTAGGAAACACAAGACGTTAACGCCTCCATCCTATCACCTAGGAAACACAAGACGTTAACGCCCCCATCCTATCGGCCCAAAAGGAACACGAGATTTCACGGTCCCCTGCCCTTACAATTTCACCACCGTGGGACCCAACCCAACAAAGCCTTCCCCCTGCTTAACCATACAGCTCCCAACCCGCGTGTGATAGCACGAATGTACTTGAATCAACGACGTTACCAAAGTTCGGTCCTTAATTGTCCAGACAAGTTCAACCACATACCCAATTCTCGTGCACGAAGGCACCATCACTAGCCACCACTTGTCCAGACCAAAAGCTCATTTAAAATTACAAAATTTAACTTAGAAAACAGATACGAAGATTTGAAACAAAAGTATATAAATAGAGTTGTGTTTATCCCATAATTGTCGGGTTATTCCCAACAATCAAACTACCGTTTTTAGACTTGCATGGCTAAGCAAACTCGAACAATATAACTTCACACATCCTATCATAATATTTCAGTAATGGAATAATTTATGGATAGCCACAATGACAACATAATAGGATGTGTCTAACTACTCATCACAAAAATAGCGACATTATCAAAATAGCATGCAAGCAATTATCATTGCATCTACCCTAACAAATCTGGGATCAAATATGATGCAAAAAGAAAGTTCAAAGGATGCTTGCCTTGCTGGTAGGCTAATTGCTCTCCTTCAGTAGCGTAAGAATCAATATCAACATGCTCGGAATCTATATAAATACAATACCGAATAAACATCGAGAAATACTCCAAAAATCAAGATGCTAAAAAATGCATGATTTTTCTACAGTAGCCAAGTCATGATTTTAGATGATTTTTGGTGAAAGAATATTTTTATTTTGACTTAGCATATGAAAGTTATGGTGGTTTGAATTTCAGATTTCAATATGCCTCTATTAATGTAATTTAATTATAAGGTGAAATTTTGTAGAGCAGTGGTGAGTACATGGATTACATGGATAAATAGGCAATATTATTACCAGTTCAAAACAGTTGAGTTTGCTCCAATTGGAGTTCTCATGATTTAGTTATTGATTTTTAAAGTTATCAGCATTAATAGTGTAAAAATAAAGCTCTTTAGGATCATTTTCCTCAAACTATAGTTTCTGTGACAGAGGTAAGTTGGAAACCATTTTTATAATTAAGTTCATTTGAAATAAAATTTATCAAAACTGATTTCACTGTTTTTGGAGTTTCCTAGAATTACTTATGACTTTCCAAAGTTATCAGCCTTTTTCCTTTGTAACAAAATAGTGTTTATAGCTCATTTTCCAAAATAATGCTCTCTGTTACAGTGACATGTTTGAAATCAATTTTAATATAAAGTTCATTAGAAATAAAAATTATCAGAAGTGGTTTCACTTATTTTGGAGTTAAAATGATTTAGTTATGTATTTTAGAAGTTAATAACAATTTTCAGTATGCAAATTAACATATTTCGAATTTCATAAAGTATTGATTACTTTTTCTACCGAGTGCTAACCTAGCCACGAGGTCGACGCGGGCCCCGGTCGGGGTTGACTCGGTCGACCTTGACTCGAGGCCACCAAGACATCTTTGGCGCATTTTGTGACAAGTGTTTTCTAAACATGAAAACGTACTATTGAATTTGCAGCTTAAATATTACGTTTTTCTAAACAGAAAGCGTAATTTTTAAAATACACAACCGCTTAACAGGGGCTAAAGCGCAGGATTAAGCATGCGGTCCCACCGGTAAGTGACAGACTAATTCTTTAACCATCAATACTAACCACGTCATTAGCCCTTAATCGCCCAGCTACAATTTTTGCCGGACGCGACCGACAACGGAGCTTCGCGCGTTTGCTTCGGCTCGCGGCGAGTGTGGTCCACGGCGCAAACCTAAGGCTAGAAGGAGCCACATTAGCCATGCGCACTTCCGGTAGTGGTGGCGGTGGCTATACTAGCCTAAACGGCGGCGATCCGGAGATTAGCGCCGGCGCATCCGCGGTGTACATGCAAGTGCAAGCTAAGGTCCGCGGTGTGCAAACAAGCGTGCGCATAAGCTAAGGTGGGATGTACTGAAGCTCACCGAGGTTAAGGAGAGACCGGAGGAGCTTGGGGCTGCGTCGGCGCCGGAGAACAAAATGGTGAAGGCACGGTTTCACGAGGAGAGGATCCCCTGAGCAAAACCAAGTGAAAAGAATGATCAAGATGACTTAAAGATCACCTGAGGAAGCTATAGAAGCAAAGAATTTGGACAATGGCTTACCGGATCTAAGAGGGGGACGAAAAGTTGCTCCACGGCCGAAAATGGTGCAATCCTTGATTCAGCAAGATCCTGCCATGCATTATCAAAATAAGTTTAGGGGTTTTGATAACCATGCTATAAGGCATGACGTGGCTGAAAGAATTTGCGAGAAGCTCACCGAGACGAAGACGACAAGGTGATGTTCTGCACGCTCCAGAGCAGAAATGGCACGAAGGTGAACCGAGATCTACAAGGCAAGGTAGGAGCCGAGCTTAGTAAAAATGGAAACGGCAAGGAACGAGAGAGAGGATCACCGGCCGAAGCTTACCCAAACCAGAGTCAGTGCGAGCTTCCTCTCCTCGGTCAGAGAAGTGAGGAAGAAGGAGGGTACCGAGGGGTATTATGCCTGAAATGACGGAGATGGAGGCGGCGCAGTGTGCAAGCTCGAGTGGTGGATGGAGGCGGTGGATTGACGGCGTCACTAGCGCGGAAGAGATTCGCGGGCGCGTGGCGCGCGGCGCTCGAGCGAGCTCGTCGCGAGGAGGAAGACGACCACGACAAGCGGGCCGGCGTGGCGTGCTGACTCGGCGAGTGAAGTTAGGAGGTTTTCAATCGGCCGCTGGATTGCGAACTGACGGATCGATTAGAGAGGTGTTCGGATTGGTCAAACGACGACGAGATCCGACCGTTGATCCTGATCCGACGGCCGCATGCGGCGTAGTTAGGTGGTTGGGTTGAGCCGTCCACCGTGGTCTGACTCGAACCGAGGAACAATCTGCGCCGGTTTAAGTCTAGGGTTTTGACCGAAATTTCAATTTGTTTCTCTACTTTGACCAGGCTTAAAAATAGAAATAAAATTCCTAAAATCATGAAATAATTTCGGGGTTCTGGGATAGCCTAGTGTCCATAAACATTATTAAACCCTACTGTTGATAATATATTTTGTAATATATAAATTCAAACTTAGACAAGGTCTTTTAATGGTGTTTGAATTTTCTTAGGGTTAAGATCAGTCCCAAAAATTTGGGAAAGATTATATTAATTCGTGATAATTAATATAGTATTTGAATAAATTATTTTCAGAGATACTTTAGTAGCATTTATTTTAGTTTTTAGTTTAGAGTTCAAATCAAAGTGTATGTTTCATGTGTATTTTGAGATTTTCCAAGTACAATATTTGAATAAAATAGTTTCAAATCATGATGCATGCTAATGAGATGCATAATAACCTCTTTATTAATTTGGGGATGTGACAAACCTCCCCCCCTTACAAAAGATCTCGACCCCGAGATCGGTAGGGTGGAAGTTGGAGAGGAAGGTTCTAAAAGAAAACAAAACATCTGTTGTCTTGATTTCTTTCAAAGATAGTGCCAAGATATCTTTGTAAGGTTACAAGGAATGACTATTACATTTTTCCTTCCCATTGCTTTGTTTAAACTTTCCTTTCTTGATTCGAAGACATTTTAAGTAGAAGGAAAAAGATCTGGATAGCTAGCTCGCACGTGATCTTCACGCTCCCATGTTGCTTCATCCTCGGTATGGTTGCTCCACTGAACCTTGATGAATTTGATAATGCGATTTCGCGTCTTGCGCTCCTTTTCTTCAAGAATGCGAATCGGGTGCTCCCGATAAGAAAGATCCGGTTGTAGGTCAAGTTCTTCTAGCTCAGTGGCTTCGGTTGGGACACGAAGACACTTTCTTAGTTGTGAAACATGGAAAATATCATGCACATCCGCAAGTGATGGTGGTAATTCTATTTGATAAGCCACTGGTCCCAATTTCGCTAGAACTCGGAAAGGTCCGATGTAGCGAGGTGCCAATTTGCCTTTGACTTGGAAACGATGTGTTCCCTTCATTGGAGAAACCTTAAGATAGACATGATCATCCACTTTAAAACTCAAGTCGCGACGACGGCGGTCAGCATAGGACTTCTGACGAGATTGCGCCGCCCGAAGTCGTTCGCGGATGACACGAACTTGTTCTTCCGCATCCTCTACCAAAGTTGGACCATAAATGGCCTTTCCGACTTCGACCAGTTCAAAGGTGTCCTACAAGCTCTTCCATATAATGCCTCGACGGTGACATTTGGATGCTTGATTGAAATCGTTGTTGTAAGAGAACTCCATAAACGGTAAACATTTCTCCCGCTTTGCTATAGGACAGCACACATGCTCTGAGAGGGTCTTCTAAAATTTGATTCACTCTTTCCGTTTGTCCATCTGTTTGCGGGTGGCAAGCGGAGCTGAAAGACAGACTGGTCCCCATTGCTTGGTGCAAGCACTTCTAGAAGTGAGAGGTAAACTGGGGACCCCTATCAGAAATGATCACTTTTGGTACACCATGAAGACAAACAATCCTGGAGATGTACAACTCTGCTAGCTTGGCCCCGGTGTAAGTGGTCTTGACAGGAATGAAATGGGCAACCTTCGTCAGACGATCAACAATCACCCATATAGAATCAGACCCAGCTTGAGTCCTAGGGAGGCCGGTGATAAAATCCATGCCAACTTCTTCCCATTTCCACTTGGGAATGGGCAGGGGTTGTAGAGTACCTGCTGGCTTCAAATGCTCAGCTTTTACTCTTTGGCATACATCACAACCGGCCACAAATTGAGCGATTTGCCGCTTCATTCGGCTCCACCATAGCCGCTTCTTGAGATCTTGGTACATCTTGGTGCTACCTGGGTGGATAGAGAATTTGGAGTCATGAGCCTCTTTGAGAATTAGTTCTCTCAAGGCGCGGTCAAAAGGCACCACCAACCGGTTTCCGAACAAAAGAGTGCCCTGTGCATCTTCTTTGAAACCTTTAGCCTTGCCTTTCTTCAATGCCTCACGGATTTGAGCTACTTCCAAGTCAGTCTTCTGGGCTTCTCAAATCTGGTCCTCAAGTGTAAAATTCACACTAAGGGCAGCAAGAGAACCTTCTTCAATTATCTCTAGGTGCAGACGTTGCATCGCAGCACACAAGCCTGCCGAAATGGGAGTTACCGATAAACAGTTGCACTGAGACTTTCTGCTTAGGGCATCAGCTACCACATTTGCTTTTCGTGGATGATAGTGGAGTCCGAAATCATAATCTTTGATCAACTCAAGCCATCTTCTTTGCCTCAAATTCAAATCGGCTTGGGTGAAGATATATTTAAGACTCTTGTGATCGGTGTAGATCTCGCAACGATTACCGATGAGGTAATGTCGCCAAATGTTTAGAGCATGAACAACTGCTGCGAGTTCCAAATCATGAGTGGGATAATTCAACTCATGAGGTCTCAATTGCCTTGATGCATAAGCTACCACTCGGCCCTCTTGCATAAGTACACAACCGAGCCCATGGCGAGATGCATCACAGTAAATGTCAAAGCTCTTGTGAATGTCGGGCAGGATAAGTACTGGAGCTTTGGTCAGGCATTCCTTTAGGATCTGAAAACTCCCCTCACATTCAGGTGACCATTCGAACTTCTTTTCTTTCTTTAGAAGTTGAGTCATTGGTCTCGCAATTTTGGAAAAGTTCTGGATGAACCTGCGATAATAACCCGCAAGTCCGAGAAAACTGCGAATATCAGTGATATTTCTGGGTTGTCTCCAATCAAGGACATCTTGCACTTTCCTTGGATCAACAGCGATACCGCCCTTGGATAAAACATGTCCCAAGAAACTAACTTCATGGAGCCAGAACTCGCATTTACTGAATTTGGCATAAAGCTGATGTTGACGAAGCTTTTCTAACACAAGCCTCAAGTGTTGCTCGTGTTCTTCATCAGACTTTGAGTAGACAAGGATATCATCGATGAATACAACAACAAACTTATCCAAATACTCCATGAAAACTGAATTCATAAGATTAATAAAGTAAGCCGGTGTATTCGTCAGACCAAAAGACATGACAGTGTACTCGTATAGACCATACCGAGTAGAGAATGCTGTCTTTGGAATGTCTTCAGTTCGAACTTTAATTTGATGATAGCCCAAGCGCAAATCAACCTTGGAGAATACTTGGGCTCCACTCAGTTGATTGAATAAATCATCAATCCGTGGAAGCGGATATTTATTTTTGATGGTGACTTCATTTAACGGACGGTAGTCAACACACATCCGCAAACTCTTGTATTTCTTTTTGACAAAGATGGCTGGACATCCCCAAGGTGAGGAGTTCAGCCTAACGAACCCCTTGTCTTGAAGCTCTTGGAGTTGCTTCTTCAATTCTTCCAACTCATTAGGAGGCATCCGGTATGGCCATTTTGAGATCGGCGCGGTACCGGGTACAAGCTCGATGACGAACTCGACTTCTCGATCAGGAGGCATGCCTGGGAGTTCTTCGGGGAATACATCTGGATATTCACACACCACTGGCACTTTCTCAAGTTCAAGAGAGGTACTAGCTTCCAAAGCATAGAGATGAGAACTGCCCACAGAAGGTGCAAAAACGACCTGACTACCGTCTTCGCTAGTGACAGAAATAGACCGTTGAGCACAATCGATTTTTCCCCGATTCTTGGACAGCCAATCCATCCCCAAAATCACATCAATACCCACTGAATTTATCACAATTAAGTTTGCCAAGAAGTTGATATTTTGAATTTCCACTTTTACGTCCCGGCAGACTCGATGGGTTTGGAAAACCGATCCCGGCGACTGAATTCGATAAGGTGGCTGAAGTTTATGTATTTCAAATTGATTAAGTGCAGCATATTCTTCTTTGATGAATGAATAAGATGCTCCTGAATCAAACAAAACTGATGCTGGACAAGAATTAACAAGAAGTGTACCCAAAGCGACGTGCGAGCATCGCCGCCTCCTCGCGGTGACGTGGTTCACTCGCCACGTCTGGAGGATCGAGGAGGGTAGATGCTGCCCTCGAGGTGGGGTAGGTCTTGCCACGACTAGTGGTGTAGGGGCTCGATAAACTGAGGCATTCCCCGCTGCTTGGCGAGGCAGTGAGAGGCATAGTGGCCCTGGCGACCACAATGAAAGCAGGTGACATTAGGCTTGTAAGTACCACTGCTTTGGGAGTTCTTACTCCCACTGTTCCGCTGTACCATCGACGGAGAAGGTCGTGGGGGTGCCACAGGAGGTCTCGGTGGCACTGGGGCCTGAGAACGAGGTATCTAAGGCGGCCCGGTGCGCTGCCGAGGAAAACTGTCGCTAGCTGAAAACTGAGCGGCTTTCTTCCTCTTCCTGGACTCCTCTACAGCCACACTCTTGTGCTCCACTACAATGGTCTTGTTCACCAAGTGTTGGAAGTTCCTGAAGTCATGTACAGCTAGAGCCAGCTGCATCTCCTCAGTCAAGCCGCCCATGAACCGATTCTGACGACGAGTGTCAGTGGATACATCGTCAGGGGCATAGCGGGCTAAGGAATTGAACTCTTGAAGATACTCAGTGACAGTCTTTCTTCCTTGCTTCAAGGCAAGAAACTGCTGCTGCTTGATTGACATGACCCCATCAGGAATATAGGCCTCCCTGAAGGCTGCATAGAACTCAGCCCATGTTGGAACTCCTTCATCAGGCTGCATGGCGGAAAAGTTATCCCACCACGCACTAGCAGCGCCTTCCAGCTGATAGCTGGTAAAGAGCACCCTCTCAATGCCTATGCACTGAGCAATGGCTAGCTTCTTCTCGATATCCCTTAGCCAATCTTCAGCCTCCATTGGATCTCCGGTGTCCGCAAAAGATGGAGGATTGGTCCTCTGAAATTCAGCGAGACCTCCCCACTGCCTATGATTTCCCCCTCCCCCTGTTGCCGCAGGAGCAGGAGAAGTGTTGCGAGCAATAGCCTCCAGAATCCTCGTCTGATCCATTCTATTTCGCTCAATTTGAGCCAGGACCTCTACCATAGTGTGTGGCGGAGGAAGCACTTCCTCAGATGTACTTCCCTGCTGATGGTGCTGCTGAGAGGGCTCACCCCTCTCTTCTCGAGCATAGAGTTCAGCTACTGCAGCAGATCGAGTGCCCTGGGGTGGAGATCCCCCGTCACGCTGAGCTCTCGTGCGAGTGGTAGGGCCTGACATCCTGAAGTGACAAGGAAAGTTAACAAGAGGCCAAGGTTGCTGGAAAAATATGTGAATTAAAAATCTGTACAGCAAGCACCTAGTTCTTAATTAGGCATGCATAATGATATAGAGTGCACAAAAACATAACACCGAATGGGCGTACAAAAGCGCTAATACCAGTACAAGATCCATAAATTCAAATCATAGTTCTCCCAATGTGATTACATCCATAAGGGCCCGTGGGCGAAAAGCAACTACCGGAATTAAAAAGTTCTTGCAAGAGAAACATTAATAGTTCAATTACTACTAACCTATTAAAGGAAATCAAAGATACATGCTCAACCATGAGCTTACACCTACAACATCCTAAATGTTGTTCCGGTCAAAGTTCACCTGAAACTCGCTCGTAAGATGTGCCCTGTGGGATCCGTATCATCGGGTCTCCTAGATTAGGAAGACGCAAAGGGGAGCCTTGCTCTATCACATGGCCTCCAGCAGGTTCCATCCTATGAGTACGAGCAAAGCCGACCGACATACGGTCCTGGCGTCTCGTCCCATAGTTGGGTACACATCCTGGCACTTCCGGAAGACGGTACATCGGTGGTGCTGAAGCATGTGGGGGAATCTCATTCGCGCCATAAACCACATGGCGGTCAATGATCCCCATGTTACACATGAGTTGTAAGTGCTCTTGGGCCACCACGAGACGTTGACGAGTCTCGTACAACTCATGCATAGTGTACTGATGGATTCGGTCCATGATATGAACCAATCTTGCCAACTGCCTAACCTGGGGATCTTCCCCAAACTGAATCCGGGCAAATGTGTCTACCTCCGCGCCACGCTCTCTCATAGGAAAATGGTAGTAAGCGGGCCGAGACAACTCAGTTAAATCATAACGGAGGTGGCTCATAGCCACACGAGCCACTTCTGAGAGCCATGGCCTCGAAGTGCCACGTGCTCGAAACAATACGGATACTCCCGTGACTTGTCCGCAACAATGTTGATCACGCCGTATTCCTCTATGCTCGCCCTCGTCATGGCGATAGATGGCGTAGGTCGACTGGTAAGTAAAGTTCGCCCTCCACATCATATCTCGAAGAAGCGCTGGGTATCCATCCACGCTCTCAGCTTGAGTTTCTTTGACCAGGTATTGACGACTCATCTAAAGACAAGAGAAACAAGGTAAGATTTCTTTTCAATCCAAACCAGAGTAAGGTAAGAAAGGCACTAAGAGGGATGAGGAATAAAAGATATTCCTAACTTATACTTTCTGAAATTAACTTGATAATTCCAAAATATTTTGACTCAAAAAGGCTCACTAACTCTAACGCCAGTGCTATCTCTAACCTACAGTCAACCTAGCTTTGATACCAACGCTGTGGGGACCCCGGAGTTATCTCCGTAAGACCGAGACTAATCAAGGTCTTAGGGACATAACTCTAGATCTCCAGTAAATGGATTCCAACTTAACTCCATCTAAATGAGAGGCTTAACTAACGCTAGAGCCCCGACGATCATGCGCGCCGCTCCTCTATGAGCACTACATGATTGTCGGTTCTCCAACAAGTCAAGTACTACACTTAGTGAGTTAAATAGAAAGCCATGAACAACGAGCATGACCTATATTGGCTCCCAAGATCAGCGACCAATATATTCATACTCTTAATGCAACGTTGATCACATCCATACAACATTCATACATAGATAATACAAAAGTTATACATCACGGTTTCAAGTTTACAACAACATAAGTGGCTGACCGGCCAAATTAAACAAGTTTATAGCGGAAGCAAGTAAATAAACCAAAATTCCTGCAGTGGTATGCCACATAACCCATCGGCAACCGACTGGGAGCAAAAGACAACACACTACTCATCGGTGTCGCCTAAATCGACAATCGACAAGCTCATCGGTCTCAATATCTTCCTTACCGTAAAGCCAAGAACACCGATCGAGTACAAAAGAGTACTCATAAGTCTTACACAAATAAAAATAGTTATGCATAAGGTCATTCAAGGGAAGGCTCATATTGGCTTAATTTTTGCGAAAACGACGCAATACTGAACAACCTACACATACTAGTTTTTCAAGTGCCATTTCAAAATCAGATTTGAAGTAGAAGTAAAGCATGTGAATAAGTGATAACGTCAATAATAAATGAATCATATCAAAAACAAAGTGGCGGTCCACTTTGATACAACAACAAGTATGAATATCCCATTCATGACAAAACCAAGTTATAACCAACAATTTTAATTCCAAGTCTAACAATAGTAACTCCCGAACTCAAGCGGTTGTCCATAACCGTGGACACGGCTATTCGAATAGATTTATACCCTGCAGGGGTGTACTACTTTACCCACACGACTTGATTAGCCCGTAAGCCTCCAGATGCCTCCGAATATAGCATACTTCCTATGGTATGCCGGCCGGGTAAATCAAGATACGGTCGTTTTTAGCAAGAAGATCCCATTGAGCTAAGTCCCTCAACCCATGGCTCCTAGGAAACACAAGACATTAACGCCTCCATCCTATCACCTAGGAAACACAAGACGTTAACGCCCCCATCCTATCGGCCCAAAAGGAACACGGGATTTCACAGTCCCCTGCCCTTACAATTTCACCACCGTGGGACCCAACCCAACAAAGTCTTCCCCCTACTTAACCATACGGCTCCCAACCCGCGTGTGATAGCACGAATGTACTTGAATCAACGACGTTACCAAAGTTCGGTCCTTAATTGTCCGCAAGTTCAACCACATACCCAATTCTCGTACGAAGGCACCATCACTAGCCATCACTTGTCCGCACTAAAAGCTCATTTAAAATTACAAAATTTAACTTAGAAAACAGATACGAAGATCTGAAATAAAAGTATATAAATAGAGTTGTGTTTATCCCATAATTGTCGGGTTATTCCCAACAATCAAACTACCGTTTCTAGACTTGCATGGCTAAGCAAACTCGAACAATATAACTTCACACATCCTATCATAATATTTCAGTAATGGAATAATTCATGGATAGCCACAATGACAACATAATAGGATGTGTCTAACTACTCATCACAAAAATAGCGACATTATCAAAATAGCATGCAAGCAATTATCATTGCATCTACCCTAACAAATCTGGGATCAAACATGATGCAAAAAGAAAGTTCAAAGGATGCTTACCTTGCTGGTAGGCTAATTGCTCTCCTTCAGTAGCGTAAGAATCAATATCAACAAGCTCGGAATCTATATAAATACAATACCGAATAAACATCGAGAAATACTCCAAAAATCAAGATGCTCAAAAATGCATGATTTTTCTACAGTAGCTAATTCATGATTTTAGATGATTTTTGGTGAAAGAATTATTTTATTTTGATTTAGCATATGAAAGTTATGGTGGTTTGAATTTCAGATTTCAATATGCCTCTATTAATGTAATTTAATTATAAGGTGAAATTTTGTAGAGCAGTGGTGAGTACATGGATTACATGGATAAATAGGCAATATTATTACCAGTTCAAAACAGTTGAGTTTGCTCCAATTGGAGTTCTCATGATTTAGTTATTGATTTTTAAAGTTATCAGCATTAATAGTGTAAAAATAAAACTCTTTAGGATCATTTTCCTCAAACTATAGTTTATGTGACAGAGGTAAGTTGGAAACCATTTTTATAATTAAGTTCATTTGAAATAGAATTTATCAAAACTGATTTCACTGTTTTTGGAGTTTCCAAGAATTACTTATGACTTTCCAAAGTTATCAGCCTTTTTTCCTTTGTAACAAAATAGTGTTTATAGCTCATTTTCCAAAATCATGCTCTCTGTTACAGTGACATGTTTGAAACCAATTTTAATATAAAGTTCATTAGAAATAAAAATTATCAGAAGTGGTTTCACTTATTTTGGAGTTAAAATGATTTAGTTATGTATTTTAGAAGTTAATAACAATTTTCAATATGCAAATTAACATATTTCGAATTTCATAAAGTATTGATTACTTTTTTGTCAGAACCCGGGATTAACGTCCGAGATCCTCTGTGCATTTCTGAACTAGTCCCATGATCAGTAGCTAGTTCACACAGTAAACAAATATGATAACAAATTCATATCATGACTTTATTAATAATCAACAGAGTTTATTACAAAAGAGGCTTACAGCCAACAATAAAGAACACAACGGAAGACGAAGATGTAGTAGGGTCCAGCAATCTGCCACAGGTAATCGACTGGGGTAGCGGCCTAGTCGTCACGATCCACACTTGTAGTGAAGTCCTTCTCCTCTGAAATTTTATTTGCATAAAGTAAGTATGAGCACAACTTCCGTGCTCGCAAGTTACACCCGTCAAATAACAGAATGACATGCATACATGGATGTAACAAAGGATGGTTTATAGGGTTATTTGCATAAAGCAGTATTTTCTTTAAATACTTGTACTAAGTTCCAAAGCAGATATTCTATACTACAAATCCTTTTGTAAATTTTCAGTTTTATAGTCAGATAACATTCACACATGAGTGGTGAAGGATACCCTCCTATCACATGGCTTCCTCGCCTAATTCCCATCCGATAAACCAGCTTTGAAGAAGTCTTTTCAAACAAAATCGAGTCTAACTTTGAGTAGTTCGCTAGCATGTCCATAACCGTGACACGCTATTCGAATAGTTTTACGCTCTGCAGAGGTGGTACAACTTACCCACAAGAGATAATCAACTTGTATCTGTCCGCTCACACACTTCCATAGGTGTGCGACTAAGTGATTATCATAAGGCTTTTACAACGCGCAATTCCACCACGCCCTCTCGCTAGGTTTCACCCCTTTGGACTACCCGTCCAGAGTTCAGCCCTCTTGCGCCAGGTGGGACTAACAAAGGTCATAAAAGACTACCCACCGCAACAATAGGGACGACCATGATGGAGCTTTGCAAATTAATCGACCAGGTCCTGACCATACAAGACATGTGGTAGTACGGTAAGGCGTAGCATCATGCACTCGAAGACCGGTCCTTAACTGACTTGGGCGACAATCAACAAAACCCTGGACCTCAACCTACCCAGTTGAGCTCGTGCATAAACCTGCATCCACCAAACAACCACTTCGCCCAAGTCCAAACCATCATTCTATTTCATTTTCCAAAGTCATTTATAAAACTCCCATGACACACCAATGCCAAGGGTACACTTTAAACAATAGTTGATTTTTGGCTGAAATTCCCCAAATTAAACATGTTTGGTCTATAAGCATGGCTAAGCATATGATTACTTTAGTATTATTTTGTCTAATGGTGACAAGGTATTCACATTCAATATTCAAATTGGCCATACAAGGAAAATTGGAATAACTAGGGAATTACAACAGGGAATTAAAATAATTGTATAAACATATGCATGCAGTAATAATTTAAAATTGAATATAAATAATTTAAAATAGTGGGGTCAATATGACCAAAGGTATAACTTGCCTTGCTTGATTACTCGTTGTTCTTAAACGGTGTCGAAATCTGATCGTCCGTAGTCGTCGAAATCTATACGTGTAAACGATCCGAATTCAAATAATATTCAAATAAAATCCAAAAATTATAAATTAAATACTACTAGGAAGGTATCGACTTTATATGAAGTTAGGGAGTTGAATCGACGGAATCAGAGTTCGTATGAAGGAGAACGAATATCCGAAGGTTGATTATCACATGAAAAGATGAAATTCAATTTGAAATTTAAGGAATTATTTTTCAAGGAAATCCCTTTATTGTGTTAGCATGATGTCCAGCGGGAAAACGAATTTTCACCAATTTATTTTGTAAAGAAAATGGTTGGAGTAAATGACATGTGGGCTTGGGTCCACGAAAATGGATTTGGTCCACGGTGGACCGGCCCAAGAATTAGTGCCAGACACGCAAGCGCACACGTGGGCTGCCACGTGGGCTTAAGGCGGTGAGGTGGCCGTGACATGGCAGTGACGAATGATTACGAAATTCAAAATTTTATTTGAATAGAAAGATAGATAATATTGAAAGGAACATGTAGGTAAAAGGGTTCGAGTAATTACCCAACGAATGAAGAGATCAGGCTCGACGAAGTTCTCATCGGACTTAGGGAAGAAGATGTGGCCGGTGATGAAAAATTAAGTAAATCAAAATTCCACTTGAATAGAAATGTGGAGAATCTCAGTAGGAACTCACCGGTCAAATTTGGTGTACAACGGAGCAATGGATGAGCAGATCAGGCTCGCCGGAGTTGTCGTCGGAGTTGGAGAAGAAGATCGTCGGTACTTTTGTGGCCGCGGTGAACCAACAGGAGAATCAAAATTCGGCTTGAATAGAAATGTAGAGAATCTCGAGAGGAACTTACCGGTAAAATTTGGCGAACAAGGAGCTACGGATGAGGAGATCAGGCTCTTCGGAGTTGTCGCCAGAGTTGGAGAAGAAGGCTAGCGAGGGGCTCGGAGGATTTTGGCAAATCAACGAGAGGATGTGGGAATGGGGTGGAGAGCTACGGTTCAATTTATAGGGGCAAAGGAGTAACGGTTTGGGAATTACTCGCGGAGTTATTGAAATTACACCTTCACGAGTTGTCAGAGGTGCAATATTCGAGGAATATTCCTTTTCAAAATCTCTAAAGACACCAATTAATTCCAAAAATAGCAAATTAATTCTAAAAATCCGAAATAAATCACAGATATTAAATACAACATTCAACTCAAATAAAATATTATTAATAATAATAACAATTTTATTATTACACAAGAATTATTTTTATATTACTAAAAATTATTTTTAAACTTGAAAAAATAGTAATATAGGTCTAAAATTCAATGAATTTGGAGAGCGATTAAATAGGGTATTTTGAGATTAAATAAATTATTTTCAACACAAATTTGGTTTTTATTTGTGGACAACAATTCATTTTAATTGCTAGATATTACAAAAATCAAAAAGGACTTTGAGAAAATAACAAATAGAGTTCAAAATTCTAGAAAAATTCACAAAAAATACCTTGAATTATTTTGAACTTAAAAATAATTCCAACTTAAAGTTGGCCTTTATTTTTAAATGTAATTATTTTTGTTTAGAATAAATAGTAAAAGGCTTTTTAAAATTCTAGAAATTACTTAAAATTTTATTTTTCACTTTAAATCTAATAAAAACTCATAAAACTCAATAAATTTTATTGTTGGCTTTTAAAATCTTAGAAATTCAAGAAAACCAAGAAAACACTATTGAAACTCAGAAAATCCATTAAAAAATAATTTTTAATTTTTATTTTGCAATGAACTTTGGGATGTTACATTTTTCTACCGAGTGCTAACCTAGCCACAGAGGCTGACGTGCGGGCCCCGAAGTCAGGGTTGACTCGGTCAGCCTTGACTCAGGCCAGCCGAAGACATGCTGAAAGCGCATTTTGTGACAAGTGTTTTCTAAACATGAAAACGTACTATTGAATTTGCAGCTTAAATATTACGTTTTTCTAAACAGAAAGCGTAATTTTTAAAATACACAACCGCTTAACAGGGGCTAAAGCGCAGGATTAAGCATGCGGTCCCACCGGTAAGTGACAGATTAATTCTTTAACCATCAATACTAACCACGTCATTAGCCCTTAATCGCCCAGCTACAATTTTTGCCGGACGCGACCGACAACGGAGCTTCTGCCCGCGTTTGCCCGGCGGCTCGCCGGAGCTGTGGTCCACGGCGGCGCAAACCTAAGGCTAGAAGGAGCCACATTAGCCATGCGCACCTCCAGGTAGTGGTGGCGGTGGCTATACTAGCCTAAAACGGCGGGGATCCGGAGATTAGCGGCGGCGCATCCGCGGTGTACATGCAAGTGCAAGCTAAGGTCCGCGGTGTGCAAACAAGCGTGCGCATAAGCTAAGGTGGGATGTACTGAAGCTCACCGAGGTTAAGGAGAGACCGGAGGAGCTTGGGGCTGCGTCGGCGCCGGAGAACAAAATGGTGAAGGCACGGTTTCACGAGGAGAGGATCCCCTAAGCAAAACCAAGTGAAAAGAATGATCAAGATGACTTAAAGATCACCTGAGGAAGCTATAGAAGCAAAGAATTTGGACAATGGCTTACCGGATCTAAGAGGGGGACGAAAAGTTGCTCCACGGCCGAAAATGGTGCAATCCTTGATTCAGCAAGATCCTGCCATGCATTATCAAAATAAGTTTAGGGGTTTTGATAACCATGCTATAAGGCACGACGTGACGCGAAAGAATTTGCAGAAGCTCACCGAGGCGAAGACGACAAGGTGATGTTCTCGGTGCCGCTCGAGCGAGAAATGGCACGAAGGTGAACCGAGATATACAAGGCAAGGTAGGGCCGAGCTTAGTAAAAATGGAAACGGCAAGGAACGAGAGAGAGAGGATCACCCGGAAAGCTTACCAAAACCGGGAGTCGGTATTTAGCTTCCCTCCTCCAAACAGAGGAGAAGTGAGGAAGAAGGAGGGTACCAGGGGTATTATGCCCAGAAATGACGGAGATGGAGGCGGCGCTGTGTCAAGCTCCGGAGTGGTGGATGGAGGCGGTGGATTGACGGCGTCACTAGCGTGCGGAAGAGATTCGCGCGCGTGGCGCGTGCGCTCTGAGCGAGCTCAGTCGCGAGGAGGAAGACGACCCTGACAAGCGGGCCCGGCGTGGCAGTGACTCGGCGAGGTGAGGTTAGGAGGTTTTCAATCGGCCGCTGGATTGCGAACGGACGGATCGACAGAGAGGTGTTCGGACTGGTCAAACGACGACGAGATCTGGACCGTTGATCCTTGATTCGACGGTCGCATGCGAAGTGCAGTTAGGTGGTTGGGTTGAGCCGTCCCGCTAGGTCGGACTCGAACCTGAGGAACAGTGCGGCTGGTTTAAGTCTAGGGTTTTGACTGAAATTTCAATTTGTTTCCTCTACTTTCACCAGGGCTTAAAAATAGAAATAAAATTCCTAAAATCATGAAATAATTTCTGGGGGTTCTTGGGATAGCCTAGTGTCCATAAAAATTATTAAACCCTACTATTCATAATATATTTTGTAATATATAAATTCAAACTTAGACAAGGTCATTTAATGGTGTTTGAATTTTCTTAGGGTTAAGATCAGCCCCAAAAATTTGGGAAAAATTATATTAATTCGTGATAATTAATATAGTATTTGAATAAATTATTTCCAGAGATACTTTAGTAGCATTTATTTTAGTTTTTAGTTTAGAGTTCAAATCAAAGTGTATGTTTCATGTGTATTTTGAGATTTTCCAAGTACAATATTTGAATAAAAGAGTTTCAAATCATGATGCATGCCAATGAGATGCATAATAACCTCTTTATTAATTTGGGGATGTGACAACCAGTGACCCCACGACCAGCGCATGTATTGATTGATGATCATGTTTCACCGATCATGGATATAGGGATATCGAATCAACAATGTGAACACATGTTAGAAAATATGGGGTTGGATTGACCCACCTTGAGACACTATTGAGATTGTTATGATTCTGTGTGTCATTAGTTGGTCTCAAGCAATGATGATGTATAATCCTTAGACCTGAGATCAGCAGGGTTCCCTACATGTGTAATAGCACTCTTAGGGGTTGCCAAACATTTGTCAGAATCGGGTAGTTATAAAGATAGTTTTCGGGTATGCTATGAAACATGCGGAGGATGTGATCGGTGGATATGGATTTGCCCTCCTAGCATAACGGAGAGATATCTCGGCCCTCGAAGTAGTCGGATAAAGAAAGTGCATGGCGTGCCACTAGTGGTCGGGTGTTCGACCACGTAAGGTTATCCGATGACTCGATCGAGAAAATATTGAATACCCATGGATGACACATTATCTCACCGAGTTCAAACCGGATATCGTGAGGCAAAGGAAAATACTAGAGTAAGTCGCTTAGTTCGATCGATCCGCACAAGTCGTATGGTGATACGAGCAAGTCGTGATCGATCAAATGAAATCATCGAGTGGTGAAACTCGTCGTAAGGAGTTACGAATCGTCGTGGCCGAAAGCGAATCGTCGATAAAGATAGAACCTGGTCGTAAGTGATGAGGACCTAGTCGTAGATCATATTGCATTAAGGTTTGTCCGATATAATTTGTGTGTATTCGGGAATCGTTATGTCCTGCTAGGGACCGCTACGACTCGTGGTCGGAAAGGATTTCTGAGTCACAACTGATTACACATAAACCTAACGGGTCACACACTTAATGGGATGGAACAAACCAGTACGAATACGATTCGTAAAACGTGTTTGGATAGAATCCGACACGAGGCACTATATATAAGGAGATGCTTGAGGCTAAAGAAGGCGGACGAGAGTTGTTTCCACCGAGACCCTAGTCGCCATCTTCTTGAGAGAGCCTTCCCGTGCGACTTGGTGCTAGCACACCGGCGTACGGTTGTTCCTTCTCTGGACGTGTGGATACCGTAGAGGCGCTACTGCGATCGCTGTTGCACTGAGGACGATCCGCGATCTTCACAAGGAACTACAGAGGTTGCTGGAGGAGACGATCGACTGCAAGGACGTTGGACGATCTTCTACGACCACTACATCGGCGCGATCTTCGTCGGACTAGGCTGCTCCGACTTTGCTTCCGCTGCACTGCGCGTTTAGTGGTAATGATCTGTGATCATCTATCTTTCTTGGCATCCTGGTTTACGTGGTAGAATTTTTTGAATTGTTGCTAGCGTAGCCTACCCGTATCCCATCAGTGGTATCAGAACCATCCTGCATAGTTTTTGATCTAGATCGATCGCATATATTGGATATGTGGCAGTAGTAGATTGGATCTATTACTGGTTTGGTCTGATAGCCTAGATTGCTTCATATGGATGAAACAATCTAGGCACTGGTTGATAGGATCGATCGTTGTTCGGCGATAGTAGATGGGTTTTTCGAGGAGGCACATATTAAGAGCACCATATGATTCGCTCGACTTGTTTTTTGACTATCTTGCATGATACTCCTACTGGTCGGAGTTCTGCCATCGGAGTACGTCGCAGTGTGTGGTCGTATCAAGGCAGTGATCAGATTAGTTCGGAATAGGGTTAATATGATTAATCTGATGATTTCCAAGGCTCGGTTTTGTGAATAAGATTCATGTCTCGGGACCGCCGTGCTGGTTTTTCGTACCGTGCGTTATAGATAGTATGTGTTCATGTCGCCCGATAGAATTGGATTATGTGCCTAACTTGTTTTTGCAAGGTTTGATGTGAATAGTATAGCCCATTGTGTATGTGATGCATGAATGGATTTCCATGGCCTGCGTGTCATGCTGTGAGATAGCCATCGAGCTACATATTATTGTATAACGGCCTGCGTACCGACTTGTGATGCTTGAAATTATCCTATGTAATTCTTTACTAGCTTTAAGGAGTAAGTGCTTAGTAGATAAATGCGGTCGGAGACTTCAAGCATGGTGGTCGGAGAACAGGGAGCATGCTGATGTAGATCGACATGTTAAGGGCTATACTATTTCACAGTTTAATTTGATTATCTGTGAATGTTTATGCTTATTCCTGTTATGCTATTTAATCATGTTTTATCATTAGATATTTTTGACATGATAGAATAGTATCCCTCAAGAAAAATTAAGTTAAATTGATGCCTTTCTAATTGCTGCACCTATCAAGATTCTGATCGTTAATTGGCAAGTCTACCAAAGTAGGGTGTCATTAACTATCTTAATAAGATGGGGTGGGTGTCGGACACCCACATGCATAGTGTTGGTTTGACTTGACAAGGCTATCAAAATGGTTTTGGGCCTTGAGGCATGGTGTTGGTAGCCGGGGCATCAAGATGCCATCCAACAAATAAGAGTCATATGTGATATGATTGGCAAGAGGTTACCTACCGTAAATCACTAGGTTTCTAGCAGTGATGCCAAAGCTCACTAGAACTTGATGACTTACGGATCTTGGACTCACTATATGTTGTTTGAGGGAAACATGGTTTATAGTGGGAGTATCTTTTGTTATCTATTGTTAAGTTAAGTTCGACCACTGGTCGTATGGTGATACGACCAGGTCCAGACATGTCGTATGGTGATACGAGCAGGTCGTAGACTAGTCGAACATAACCACTGACATAAGTGATTAATAGAAGATCTTTCATAAACATAGTGCTGAATCTTTGCATATATTTTTCTGTTGTAGATCATGGCACCTACTACTTCTTCTGCATCTACCTTTAATTTGCGATCTATTCTTCAAAAGGAAAAGTTGAATGGTTCAAATTTTATTGATTGGTTTCGTAATATGAGAATTGTTCTCAAACAAGAAAAGAAGGAATATGTTCTAGAGAATCCCTATCCTGAGGAACCGAGTGCTGATGCTACTCGAACTGAAAAGAATGCTTATGAGAAGCATTGCAATGACACACGATGTGCATCGCCTAATACTTGCAACCATGAACTCGAGCTTGAAGCAATATGAGACCACTGGATGCTTACAATATGATTGTGAGTCCAAGGGTATGTTTCGAGATCAAGCAAGGCGAGAGAGGTTCAACACCTCTAAGGCATTGTTTTCTTGCAGGCTGTCAGAAGGTAACCCGATCAGTCCTCATGTGATCAAGATGATTGGTCGCATTGAGAGCTTGGAAAAGCTTGGTTTTCCCCTTAGTCAAGAGTTGGCTACTGATGTGATTCTCCAATCGCTCCCTGCGAGCTTTGAGCCTGTCATACTGAATTTTCATATGAATGGCATGGAGAAATCAATGACCGAGTTACATGGTATGCTTAAGGGTGCTGAGGAGAGCATCAAGAAAAGTTCTAATCATGTGATGATGGTTGAAAAGACTACAACCTTCAAGAAGAAGGGTAAGTTGGGAAAGGGAAAAGGCAAAGGAAAGACTAAAGATGAGATCGAGAGTCTCAAGGCTAAGCTTAAGAAGCTTAAACGGGTCCTAAGCTCCGACATGAATGTTACCATTGTCATGAGACTAGACATTGGAAGAGAAATTGCAAGAAGTACTTGGCACAAAAGAACAAAGGAAGTATGACTTCGATTCTGTATAAATGTTATACAAATTAATCTTGCCACTTCTCCACCAGCTTCTTGGGTATTTGATACGGATCGGTTGCTCATATTTGCAATTCGATGTGGACTAATAAGGAGTAGAAGTTTGACAAGAGGAGATGTTGATCTTCACGTAGGCAATGGAGCAAGAGTTGTTGCATTAGTGTTGGCACTTTACCATTAGCTTTACCTTCGTGATTAGTTATGGAACTAAATAATTGTTATTATGTTCCACCTTAAGCAAAACATTATTTCGCTTCATGTTTAGGAGCGAGTAGGTTATGAATTCGAATAAAGAACAATTGTTGTTCAATCTATTTTGAAGATATGCTTTATGGCCATGCTCCATTGGTGAATGGATTGTATGTTTTGAATCTTGAGGATATGCCTATTTATAACATTAATGCTAAGAGACTTTGACCCAATGAAATGAATCCCACTTTTATCTAGCATTGTCACTTGGTCATATAAATCGGTTTTTATGATGAAGCTCCATAAAGATGGTCTTCTAACCTCATTTGATTTTGAATCATTTGAAACATGTGAATCTTGTTTACTTGGCAAGATGACAAAGGCGCCTTTCACGACTGCAGGTGAAAGGGCGAGTGACTTGTTGGCCCTTGTACATTCTGATGTATGTGGACCTATGAGCACTTCGGCCAGAGGTGCTTTTCAAGATTTCATAACTTTATCGATGATTTCAGCAGATATGGCTATGTCTACTTGATGAGATATAAGTCGGAATCCTTTGAAATGTTCAAGGAATTTCATGATGGTACAAAATCAACTTGGCAAGACAATCAAATGTCTACGATCGGATCGTGGAGGTGAATATTTGAGCCATGAGTTTGGTGATCATCTAAAGAAGTGTGGAATTGTTCCACAACTCACTCCACGGAACACCTCAATGGAATGGGGTGTTCGAACGACGAACCAACATTGCCGACATGGTTCGGCCAATGATGAGCCAATCTGATCTTCCATTGCGATTCGGGATACGCTCTAGAAACAAATTTCACATTAAATAGGGTTCCATAAAAATGCAGAGAAGACACCATATGAGATATGGACCGGAAGTGTCCCGCTTGTCTTTTCTTAAGGTATGGGGTTGTGAGGCATATGTCAAACATTTGACGTCTGATAAACTCACACCCAAGTCTGATAAGTGCTTTTTTGTGGGGTATCCTAAGGAAACTAAAGGGCATTATTTTTATAAGCGGGATGAAAACAAAGTGTTTGTTGCCCGCAATGGTGTCTTCTTGAAGAAAGAGTTTCTTTCCAAAGGAGTCAGTGGGAGTAAGGTGCAACTCGAAGAAATTTGGGAAACATCCGAAAATGTTTCAACTCCTACTGAGCCTCTACAGGATGAACAAAATGTTGTTGAACCTATAGATGAAGCACCAGCCCCACGTAGATCTCAAAGGCCACGTCAATTGCCTGTAAGGTATGGGCATGACGTTTTATTATTGAATAATGATAAGCCTAATACTTATTCAGAAGCGATGGTAGACCCAGACTTTGAGTCATGGCTTAAGGCCATGAGATCCGAAATGAAGTCCATGCATGACAATCAAGTTTGAAACTTGGTTGATGCACCTGATGGTGTTAAAACCATTGAATGCAAGTGGATTTTTAAGAAAAAGATAGATATGGATGGAAAGGTTCACATTCATAAGGCACGACTGGTTGCGAAGGGTTCAAACAAATTCAAGGTGTTAATTATGATGAAACCTTCTCTCCTGTTGCTATGCTTAAGTCTATCCGGATCATTCTAGCTATTGTTGCATATTTCGATTATGAGATATGGCAGATGGATGTCAAAACGACTTTCCTAAATGGAAACCTAAGTGAGGATGTGTACATGACACAGCCTGAGGGTTTTGTCGATCCAAAGGAAGTTAGAAAGGTATGTGTAACACCCCAGGATCCACATTACCCTGGAATGCTACTTAACCACTCTACAGCTAGCCAATAATTTCAAGACAAAATTAATTCGACAACTCTAGACAAGAAGCACTAAGCGGAAGCATAAACAACTAAGGGAATAAAGATGACGGTAACAAGTTCAATAATTAAACAACCTCTAGTAGATTAATCAAAGAATGGTTCACAAGTCCATCCTTATTTAACAACATAATCATCCACAAATAGTTAAGCATTTGGCTAGAATTTCATCGACTTTATTACAACATGAGTTGATGAACCAAGTGCATTATTGTGGTGCCGCTCTACCCATCCCATGAATGCTCAACAATCACCAGAGGGGAAACAAGGGTGAGATAAAAATCTCAAAGCAAGCAAACTGCTTAATGAGCTAATCGGACTACAAATAAATATACAACATCATTAAAGTATCCATATGTCCACATCCATAATGTGAATCCACATTCACTTACAAGCTAATTAAACTACAAAGATATTAAGCATCAATATCCAATTCTCATAATGAACACAATTATAGCCTCAACCATATTTACTACCAAAGATAGTAAAATATTAACAATGTAATCTTGATCAACCGCTTCATATTATTCACCACTACCACTACCAATGACAATAAAGTATTAACATGTTTTACCTCATAACTTTACTATTTCTCACATCCACAATCGCTATCAACGACACACAAGAGAGAAGAATCTCATGCCACAATCACAACCTCTACCATACCACAAGGGATGAACCCCATTCCACAACCACAACCACATTACTCATACCACAATAGACTCTCATGAGTCAATTTCACATTGCAACTATGAAGTTGCGCTTGTTTGCAAAAATAACTTCACCTCAATATCTTGCACAAGCATGCAAATGATCTTTCCACAATGTAATGCATATGTATGCTATGCTCCATCGCACCTTTACCCAACAAGGTAAAGGTATGCATCGTGCTCGGCAATGCACGATGTTGTACCGTGACGGTCAGCGCTATAAGCGCGACATCCACAATGCAAATGTCATGATATGTCATGAATGATATGAAAATCATAAACCACAAGAATTTAACCACGAAGATCAACAACATACTCATCATGAATATTTTCTCATAATCCACATGTGTCTCATTAAGCATAATACCAACGTGTCATAAGACCATTACCACATAACACACACCCGATTCACCAAGATCAAAATCAATCGATCTAGATGGAACTCTATCACATAGACCACCACATGATCATCATGAAAATAACCACAAGGAATTATCAACATGTCCACCTTGAGTTTATTTTTCATATTCCGCATTTGGCTCATTAGGCGAATTACCACAATACTACACAAACTCAACCAAACATAGCAATTGATTAATATCTTGCTACCACATTCTTACTTAGAAAACATGTAACCATGGCATATCATTTAACATTACGTCAATCATGCATGGTGCAAGTAGTAAGAAAACGGGTTAAACCGTAGCACAACCGCTACATTTACTTGCCTTCCACGATGCGACGCGCTAGCCGGCAAAGCTGATACTCTAAACCTGAGGCTTCACCTCCAAACAAGTAAAATAATACCAATAAGGACATAATATACCCAGCGCTACTAATCGGCATTCTACAACGCTTACTTGATGACTCAAAACGAGTTTACAAAGCTGAAACCGAAAAACAACGCTTTCCTGCCATATACTGATTCTGGACAGCAGCACGGTAAATGACATAACTCATGAACTGGAAGTCAAAAGAGGTAAACCCAATTTCTGTAGATTCTAACTGAATAATCTACAATACTCTAGTTGACACGATAAACCAATTCGGCCAAAATATTAGGCTAACCATTGTTTGAACTTTCAGTACAGAAACTGCCTACACAAACGAACAGCAAAACTAAAATGACCATAACTTTTAATAGGTAACTCCGAATTGATCGTTCTTTATCAATCTGAAAAGGTTATCGAATTACCTACAATAACCTAGCTGGGTGAACTTTCAGATTCTACCAAATTCCCTTTCATAATTTAGGAAATAACCAGACAGATTATTCTCGTCAGATTTCTGGCAGCAGATACTAAAACGACCATAACTTTTGACTCAGACCTCGGAATCGAGTGATCTTTGCGGCTAATGAAAGATAACGACATAACCCACCTATCTCTAGGAGATGGAATCTTAAAATTCAGCCTCTAAATACACGAAAATACCCACGCAAGGTTCTGGACAGAATTGAATCTTCTGCAGCCCAACAATTAACCAACAATTCTAATCGGTTTCGCATCTACTAAGGATCAAACAGCGGGGAAGGCATCTCGTTACCCTTGTAGAACCTCTAGAACTCACTGAACCAATCCCCACACAAGACTTCTTCTCCTTCTTCTCCTTCTTCTCCTTCTTCTCCTTCTTCTCCTTCTTCTCTTCCTCTCTTTCTCCTTCTTGCGCAAGGGGCAGCAGCCTAGACGAAGGGGAATCGCGAGGGAGCAGCACCAGGGCAGGGGAAGGCGCAAGGGAGGGGAGGATTCGGCCAAGGGTGAGGAGAAGGCGGCTGCAAGTGGGAGGAGAGAAAAGGGAGAGGCGGCTAGGGTTTGGGAGGTGGCTCCTCCCCTTTGTCGGGCCACTACAGGCTGGATGGGCCAAGGCCCAGGCCCAAGTAGGTGAGAAAACACAGAAAAACCCCTCTCTTTCTTGTCTTTCTTTGAATTCTGAAATTAAACTCTTCCCGATTAAATAATTCTCACTGATTAAATTTAATTAACCCGATTCTTGACTTCTCACACTTCCCGAGTATTACAGTATGCAAGCTTAAGATGTCCATCTATGGATTAAAGCAAGCATCTCGAAGTTGGAACATTCGTTTTGATGAAGTGGTCAAAGGGTTTGACTTCATCAAAAACGAAGAAGAACCTTGTGTTTACACGAATGTTAGTGGGAGCAAGCTTGTGTTTCTGATCTTGTATGTGGATGACATACTACTGGTCGGAAATGATATTCCATGCTTGAATCTGTTAAAACTTCATTAAGAAATAGTTTCTCAATAAAAGATTTAGGAGATGCAGCATATATTCTTGGTATAAGGATCTATAGAGATAGATCTAAGAGGCTAATTGGATTAAGCCAAGACATGTACATTGACAAGGTGTTGAAACGGTTCAACTTGCAAGATTCCAAAAGGGGTTTCTTGCCCATGTCACATGGTATTAATCTTAGCAAGACTCAGTGCCCCACGACCACTGATGAGCGAGACAAAATGAGTAGAATTCCATATGCTTCGGCTATAGGATCTATCATGTATGCCATGCTGTGTACACGACCAGATGTGTCGTATGCTCTAAGTGTTGCGAGCAGATATCAGTAAGATCCAGGTGAAAGTCACTGAATAGCAGTCAAGAATATCCTTAAGTACTTGAGAAGGACTAAGGATCATTCCTTGTATTTGGTGGTGAGGAAGAGCTGATCGTAAATGGTTACACCGATGCTAGCTTCCAAACCGACAAGGATGATTACAGATCGCAATCAGGGTTTGTGTTTTGTTTAAATGGAGGAGCAGTATGCTGGAAAAGTTCCAAGCAGGGAATGGTTGCTGATTCTACGACAGAGGTTGAGTACATTGCAGCTTCGGAAGCTGCAAAAGAGGCCGTATGGATTAAAAAGTTCATTAATGAGCTGGGTGTGGTTTCGAGTGCTTTCAGTCCAATGGATCTCTATTGTGATAATAGTGGAGCCATTGCACAAGCAAAGGAGCCTAGATCGCATCAAAAGTCTAAGCACATACTTCGGCGATATCACATTATTCGTGAGATCGTTGAGAGAGGTGACGTGAAGATATGCAAGGTGCACACGGATTTGAATGTTGCTCATTTGTTGACAAAGCCTCTCCCGCAACCTAAGCATGAGGCGCACACAAGAGCTATGGGTATTCGATACCTATATGATTGACTCTAGTGCAAGTGGGAGATTGTTGGTGATATGCCCTAGAGGCAATCATGGAGATGATTGTATCACGTCTATATTTATGAGTTCTTGAATAAATATTATTCTATTCCTTCAATGAATCATTAGTTCTGAAGATCAACGAGTATGTGACTTGTTGGTGAAACTCTTCGACTTATATGATGTAGTTCTAGAAGTATCCCTGGTCGAATGTCACTGATCGGAACACCAGTGACCTCACGACCAGCGCATGTATTGATTGATGATCATGTTTCACCGATCATGGATATAGGGATATCGAATCAACAATGTGAACACATGTTAGAGAATATGGGGTTGGATTGACCCACCTTGAGATACTATTGAGATTGTTATAATTATGTGTGTCATTACTTGGTCTCAAGCAATGATGATGTATAATCCTTAGACCTGAGATCAGCATGGTTCTCTACATGTGTAATAGCACTCTTAGGAGTTGCCAAGCAACGCCGCTCAGAATCGGGTAGTTATAAAGGTAGTTTTCGGTATGCTATGAAACATGTGGAGGGATGTGACTGGTCGGATATGGATTTGCCTCCTAGCATAACGGAGAGATGTCTCGGCCCTCAAGTAGTCGGATAAAGAAAGTGCATGGTCGTGCCACTAGTGGTCAAGTGTTCACCACGTAAGGTTATCCGACGACTCGATCGAGAAAATATTGAACAGTCCATGGATGACACATTATCTCACCCGAGTTCAAACCAGATATCATGAGGTAAAGGGAAAATACTAGAGTAAGTCGCTTAGTTCGATCAGATCCAGACAATTCGTATGGTGATACGAGCAAGTCGTAGACTGATCGAATGAAATCATTGAGTGGTCGAAACCTGGTCGTAAGGAGTTACGAACTGGTCGTATAAAGATAGTACCTGGTCGTAAGTGATGTGGACCTAGTCGTAGATCATATTGCATTAAGGTTCGTCCGATATAATTTGTGTGTATTCGGGAATCGTTATGTTCTGCTAGGGACCGCTACGACTCGTGGTCGGAAAGGATTTCCGAGTCACAACCGATTACACATAAACCTAACGTGTCACACACTTAATGGGATGGAACAAACCAGTACGAATACGATTCGTAAAACATGTTTGGATAGAATCCGACACGGGGCACTATATATAAGGAGATGCTTGAGGCTAAAGAAGGTGGACGAGAGTTGTTTCCACCGAAACCCTAGCCGCCATCTTCTTGAGAGAGCCTTCCCGTGCGACTTGGTGCTAGCACACCGACGTACGGTTGTTCCTTCTATGGACGTGTGGATACCGTAGAGGCGCTACTGCGGTCGTTGTTGCACTGAGGACGATCCGCGATCTTCACAAGGAACTGCAGAGGTTGCTGGAGGAGACAATCGACTGCAAGGACGTTGGACGATCTTCTACAACCACTACATCGGTGCGTACTAGGCTGCTCCGACTTTGCTTCCGCTGCACTACGCGTCTGGTGGTAATGATCTGTGATCATCTATCTTGCTTGACATCCTAGTTTACGTGGTAGAATTTTTTGAATTGTTGCTAGCGTAGCCTACCCGTATCCCATCAAAAAGTATGGGGGACGGCGTGAGGCTCCGCCCCCCCTCGCACAAAAGATGGGCTATATTTATTCCACGAACGCAAAGCAAACAACAATTGTACTTTATTCATTACAACCTCAAACATACACAACATACAAGAGCCAAGCAACGAGGCCCATAACAATAAGAAGCCGTTACAAAAAGGTTCATCTCAAAGATACCCGGGAGGCACAAAATCCCATGGCTCCTCCCGTAGCACCCATTTCAGTAGGTCCTCGTCGGATGGCCAGGTAGCCAGGGACTTAAGGTATTCCCTCTCTGCGGCACATTCGTCCGACACATCTGATGAACTAGTCAATGAAGCATCACGTACGACGAACGGGGGCAGAGGACCTTCAGGCGTACTCACAACCCCCCAGCGCTCCCAAAAAGCCCGTATCAAGGCCTTCCGAGCGCGGAGGCAAAAAAACCGCCTCATTAAGCCTCCCAGGTTCACCTTCTTCCAACGCCGCCACTTCGCGTCGTGACACACGACGCCTCGGTAGCACACCCGCAGAGGCCAGATAGACAGAAGGCTACGCTCATCCTTCGGACCTCGCGGGGGAGCACACAAATTTGTCCTTAGTGCTTGGGCACGGCAGGTCCCCCGACCGGTAGGGCTCTTAAACAGTCGCGAGTTAATCTGCAGATACTAGGGAGCCCACATATAAACAACCAAAGATGGTACGCAGTGCGAAAATGATTCATTCCAAAAAGGGGTCGTTACAAAAAGGGAAGGCCCTTGCCGAAAACACGCTCCGACCATGAGCAAAAGTGGAGCGGAGAAAAAACCCTACCAAGTTAAAACCCTAACTAGCAATAACCTAAAGATGGGACTGCTCAAGCGAGCGGAGGGTCACACCTTGTCCCCCGTCGGTGGCCCTCCGCTCGCTGGCGTCCGGAGCCATCGCCAGAGCCTTCCCCCTCACCCTCCGCACCTGGACCTCCCTTAGGGACGCCATCGCTACTCCGGAACCGTGCAGCATCCAGAAATCTTGAAGAAGAACATTGCTGCTCTGTCGCATCCCATGATAGGAGGCAGCCACCTCCTCGGCGGTCGCCATAGCAACAAAACGGGTGACGAGGGCATCTAGGTGAGCACAGCCCACCTTGTTGAGGGAAACGAGAGCTGTCCGCCAGCCCACCTTGGCATAGTGATCCTTATAAACATGGGTAGTGGGGAGAAACACCTCCTCCATGCTCTGAAGGTGCCCCAAGGTGACATCCATCTCCGCCAAGTTATGGGTCCAAGGGGTGCATAGCGCCGAGGTCTGCCACGGCACCCTCGAGGACCTCCATCGCATCCCAGTTCGGTTGGACCACGGTGTTTGAGAGGTCCTGCTCCACCTGGATCTCCTCCTCGAGCACCTTTCGGACCCCCGCAGGGCACTCACGTTAACGTGGAGGGTGGTGCGCTCCCCCTCAAGCTCCGTCACTCGGGCCTCCAGGGCAGCCACCCTCCCCGCAAGAGCTTCGAGCTCGGCGTAGAGCCCTCGTTCTGCTTGTAACATCCCAATTTTTGACTTGTGTTTCAAATGTAAGAAAATGAGTAGAAATTAAAACTCTTTCTTACATCATGTATTTCCTGTATGTTCTAAACAATTCCTGTACATGAATTATGGAAATACAAAGTTACAAGTCTTTTTGATCCAAAACCTTGTCTTCTAAAAACATTCATCTCAAATCTTGTGATCATTGTCTGGAAACATTTTTCCTAAGTTCCTGTGATGGTATGTGATCCCTCTGAAAAATTTCACAATTTTCAGGAATTATTTGAATATTTTTAGGGGGCAGTCAAACCTTAAACCAGAGCCTTGCATAATTTTTTGGAGAAACATTCACAGCATAAAAACCTATAAAAATTTTACACAAGGTTCATGTCTGAGTTAGCAAGCTCCAGTAAAAATTTCAGAATTTTTGGAGTTGTTTTGCTATCTCAAATAAATCCCCTAAGTCTCAGCTCATTTAAAAATCCAAAAACCTGTTTCACCGTTCCACGGGTTCGAGTCAGACTCGGGCTCGAGTCACTTGTCTCGGTCCAGTCAACTAACTGCATCGGGCCTCCTTTTAAAAGCGTGCATCCAATCTCAGCCGTTGGATCCTAATCGCTCGGCCCATGTTCGCGTGAACATTCGGATCGTGCGAATGTGCTGGTCCTTGTGAACCGTTAGATCTTGATCCAACCGTCCAGATCTTTTGAGAGCATTCAGACTTTCCAGAGGGCTTATTTAATCGTGGAAGTTCATTTCTGATCCAAGGGTTCCCGATCTCTTCTTTTGATTTAAACTTCCGAAGCGTGGCGCGATCTAAGCCGCCCGATCTAAATCCAAGGGCTCAAAATCGCCCGAGCTTTTTCTCTGGTCATCTTCAACCTCCCGCCGTGCGTGAACAGAGAGAGGCATGGCGCTGTCAAATCGTGTTCCTCCGGCAACGTCTCCCTGGTCGGCATTAAGTGCTTGTAGGTGCTTTCGGCCGAGAGGCATGCCCTACTCCTACATCTCCATTATTTTGCTTTTCAGTCCATATGTGTGTCATGGACTAAGCTCACCCGAGAGGCCCCTTTTGCCAAACCCTAGTTTTCCAAGCTTTATAAAGGTCCCAAAATCCCCTCCTGGTGTTCTTTTACACCACCCTTAGCTCCTTTTTCGTTTTTGGAGTTTAATACTCCAAAAACACCAAATCGCCATTGTTGACCCGTGGAGCTCATCTGAGGATCATGAAACTCCAGTGGTTCTTCTTCAAATATTCTTGTACCCTTCTCAACTCCTTAATACTCTAATCATTTCCCCTCACTTAATTTTGGGTTTCACTTTCAGGATTTGACAAATTTGGGATTTGTTCAAATTCGGCCGAAACCATCCCCTTTCTTCCTCAGCTCCGGTAAGTGATTCTTTTTGCAATTACTTGCTCATGAACCTTCTTTAAGCTTTGTTGAAGCTATTATGACCACCCGGTGGTGTTCATTTTGCTCAGGTGATCGTTTTCGTGTCATCTTCTCCAACTCCGGTGGGTTTTCTTCTCTGTCAAAGCTCTCCGGCCATCTTTAGAAGCCCTTCACGGTTAAGGTAGCTTCTAATTAGTCCTTAGATGCTTGGCACACGCTTCTCTGGACTACTGCGGAGCTTTTCTTGCATTTTCGCTTTTAGCCGAGTTGGTCACCGTCACTATTTTCCGGCTGACCGGCGTTCTAGACCTTCGCCGCCGGCGAGGTTACCACCTTCGGAATCGCAAGACTATTGTGAACCCATTTTAATACTTGGTGGGCGCCGTCGCGACCGGAGTCGCCGGCGACGAGCCAGAGTTCCCGCTCGGGATTTGTCGGGCGTGGTCGCCTGTTTTCGGCTGTCATTAGGACACCATCAATGATCTAACCATTGTTAATCTTTAGGAGTAATTAATATGTCTTAATCTGGTTCGTTGAGCCGCTGGCATGTGGGCCCGTAGGCCTTAAGCCGCAGCTCCGGGGTCTTTAGGACAAATTGTGGTATCAATAAATGCTAATCATTATTAGTATTTAATTTGTCCTAAACCCGCAAAGTATGTCACTGCCAGGTGGGCCCCCAACCTCTTAAATCCACCTCTGTGCAAGATCTTTAGGACACATTAATTACTAATCATCACTAATAATTGGTTTTTAGTAATTAATCACTGTCCTAATTGGTCCCTTGTCCCGCTGACATGTGGACCCGCTCTTTAAACCCCTCCCGGCGCTTTTAAACCCACGTGTGTGAGAGCGTAGCGTTTTGATGATCGTGGGTCGTCGATCTTGTGATCAACGACCCAGATCTAGAGGACGTTCGGACCGTCCGGTTTCCTAATCGCTCTAGATCGTCCATCGCTCGATCTGCGGCTGCGATCGCGAGTGCATTCGGACTCCCCAAAGAGAGGTGCGCTCCGAGCCGTTCATCTTGAGATCTGCGGCTATGGGTGGCCGAGGCAACCGCACCGTCCGAATGTTTCCCCCCACGTGAGCCGTTGGATCTTGATCCAACGGTGGGCGTCTTTTAGAATCGCGCTTGTGCGCTATTCCCGGCGCGCGTGGGCTGTTAGATTTCCGATCTAGGGCCATAGCTGTCCACGTCTTTTAGTTCTGATAAGTTGTGTTTATTCCAGTAAGCTTTTATTTATCTACTGAAAATTGTATTAAAACTTTAGAAACTCATAACTAATTCGTTTTAAATCCTTTTCAGATGTTTCCAACTGCATTAAATTCCTGATTATCTAGAGTTTAATCTAAAAATGCATTTAGGCATATTTTTGTAACGGGAAATTTTGTAACTAAAATAACTTGATTTCTGCCATTTGAATATTCCAGAATTAGGATTAAACCTTGTAAAATGCATATCTTTTCCTGTAGAATTCCAATTTGTGCAAAATCAATTTTGTTAAGTTCCTCTGTTAGTATACTTTAATATGGAATAGATTTTGATCATGGTTATGTTTCTCTAAAATGACATGCACTAAGTTTACAACTTAGAAAAATCATAAGTAAATCATTATAACTCCAAATTTAGTAAACTCAACATTGCTGATCTTAGGATGCCATAACCTACCAATTATAAAATTTGGGACTTAGATCATTCTAGAAATTTTCACCATGAACAGACTTTGTAATTAATTTAGTGAATTAATAGGCTGAGAGAGTGTATTTTAGCTTTAACTTTTGCATACTAAATCCAAATTGCATGATTCTTGTTCCTAAAATTATCTAAAATCTTATTCTTGTTGCTGTATAAATTTCATTAGATTTGGTTGTCTTTTGCTGTTGGAGTTATTTGATGTTCTTCGTTCTTATTGATTTGATCGCCTTTTCACGTTAGGTTCCAAAGATAATATTGATATTGATTCTGAGCCACAGCCATCAGATCCTGCACTCCAGTAAGGCAAGCAGATGTAGCATCATTTGATCATGTTGTTCCTACTATTTCAAATTCTAATATATTGTTTGCAAATTCTATGTATACATTGCTATGTTGTTTTAACTATTGTCGATAGTTAACCTAGTAGATGCATTATCAGTAGGCAAATGTTTATCCTCTACTACTGAGCCTAGGTTTATCTTGCTGTGATTTTGGGTTCGTTGGATGAACTCTTGTCACTTAGTAGTTTACGAGTTTGTTGCTTAGCCATGCTTAGCTATCGGTAGAAATGGGCGGTTATCGACTTGTTGATAACCTTGATCACACAAACTTATTATGATCTCTATATTTCAGTTTTGTGCTATGTTAATTGCAAAACTAAAACTAAAAACAAAACAATTTGGACTTGGACACATTGGTAAGATGGTGTGATTTTTGGGTGTGATTGGAATAGTGCCCGAGTCAACAAGGACCGAACATCTTGTTACACTAAACCAAGTATTCTTGCGTGCTAATCACACTAGAGGGTATGGGACCTCTCTTGACTTAGTACTTTGGCGTGTGTTGGCTACGAGTCGCAGGAGGGCGTGTGTGTGTTGTGTTGTGGTAAAATGAGGGGGTTTATGTGTGGAGCATTGTAGTTGTCCGGAAGCTTTACCCCTATAGGGTAGTTGACTTTCGGCTTTACAATGTAAACGTATGGGTTTCTATCCATACGAGCGACTCGTAGTTGATACACATTATTAGAAATGTCTCGTAGGACTTAGTCAGTGTAGGCATACCTTTGGAAGTGTGCTAAATCATGTGGCTTAAAGGCGATGCAAGTGTGGGTACATTAGTACACCCCTGCAGGGTTTAAAACTATTTGAATAGCCCCGTCCTAGGTTATGGACACGCTTGGGGAAGTCTTTCAAGAGTTAGACTACAATATTTTAATTAAAACTTGACGGGTGGTATGAATCAGGGGTTCATGCTATGTGTGGTGACTATTGGGATAGTCACTTCTAGGTGGTTACTTGCTACTTATTGTTACGCGCTGTTATTTCAATGATTAAAACTGATTTGTTAAACTGCTTTCAATCTATTACATTATTGCAACTGAAAATTTGCTTTACGCGTCCAAATAACCATATAACCAATTTCCTTTTATACAGCTTTCATGTAGCTATGTATAGGCTAGTTACTCGTAAGTCTTGCGAGTACATTATTGTACTCATCTACATTGCTTGTTGTGTGCAGAGGAAGAAGGTGAGCCCGAAGGGCCTCACTTTTGTGAGTTGTGCTATGGCAGTGTGTGGGGCGATTAGCTTGGCGGCCCGGTCGGTTGCCCTATGGTATTATGTGGCTAACCAGTCGTATTTTGGTTTAAAGCCATCTTATGGCACCTTTTGCTTTCGTTGATACTTATACTTGTTATTTGGCCGGTTGGCTGTTCTGTAATAACTTAATATTATGTATGTCTTTTGCTAGACTGGTTATATTATCTTGTAAGGAATCGATGCATGCTTTTGTATGATGTATGTGTGCTACAATTTCTGGGAAGCACATGTCCATCGAGACACGGTGTATTTGGTTTGTGATGCTAGAGCCAATGGAAGGCTAAGTATTACAAGCTAAATAAATCGGGGTCTCACACTGCCCATGCTCCACGTCGACCTACCCCTAGATCTTGGCGAGGCCCCACGACACCTCGAGGTCAATCGCCCGGGACAGCATCAAGGTCTGCACACGCATCAGCACATTAGAAAAACACATATATAGCCCACCAACCAGGTGGTAAGGAAAACCACCTTTGCAGCGTTCGCCTCGACGTCCCAGAGCATATCATTCATAGAAATCTTCCGGAAGAACTTCTACGCGAGGGGCGGAGCGCCGAACCAAGCAATCTCCTCGAAGACCTCGGTAGCACCTGGGTGGACCTTGAAATCCACTGGGCACAGCGAGCCCAGGTTCGCTGAGCCCATGACACCCGAGGCAGCAAGGGAAGGGGCCGCCTCGGAGTTGGCCGACGTTAAACCACCATCACCAGGCCATCGCCTTGGTCATTGACACCTGCACGATGAGCAAGGGTAAAAAAACCAACATACCACTCGGTGCCTGCGAGGTCACGGGCACAATCTCGGTATCCTGTGCACCCCTATCATAAGCGGCTGAAGAGGTGCCACCGGACGAGGATATGTCCAACGGCAACCTTGCTAAGACGAGCAAGCCTGCCACACTAGCGGCCTCCGTCGCCACGCGCCCTCCTGCCCTCATCGGCACACCAGGCTCAACCACCTCACCCGCGTGGTGTTCAGGCAAAACACAGTGTATGCCCGAACAAAGGCTATTGGATTCGACGCGCTCCACCTGCTTTGAGGGCTCCAGCGCAACCCTCTTAGCCGTAGGTCTCAGCGCATCCCCTCGGCCGCGAGATGAGCCGCCCACCTCGCAAGGGCCAGTGGTGCACAGCGGCACCACCGCGATCAGCCCACGGATGTCCACTTCAATCGCACGAGCATGTTTCTTCTTCCCTTCATCCGGGTTCGGACGCTCGGCGAGACGGACCAACGCATCGTACGCCCGATTCAAACGGGCATCCCTCACCACAAGCCTGCGCCGAGTGTGCTCTTTGCCCGTGTAGGGACCCAAGAGCACCTCTGCGGCCCGATGCGCCGTCAATAGACGCAATCGCTAGCGCATACCAAGACGTCACAAACCAAACAAAAAATAGAAAAACATATGACACAGCAATTTTGTACCTTCGCTGGGCACACCCTCTTGGTCCGGCACGATGAGGGTCAGAAGGTCAAACCTCGGAGGCCCCAGCTCAACATGCCACCTGCGGGATAGGGGCCAAACTTGGAAGGCGCAAAACTCCTCCACGAGGTCACGTGTCGAAAGACACTTCGTCGTGTTTAGCAGCAAGTGGAGGAGAGCCTCCTCCTGCGAGGTCAGCATGATTTTCGGTGAGGCCATCAGCTCAATCAGACCACCCCTCGAGTGAAGGCGAGCGTCCGCTGGCAAGGTATGGTAGAACCACTGACGTGTCGAGTTGGTATCCCAACATTCTTTGTAGGGAAACAGGTAGGCTACACTAGCGCAAATTAAAAATTCTACCCGTAAACCAAGATCACTGCGATTTATAGATCACGGTCTTACCACTAGACGCGCAGTGCGGAAGTTGATGCGACGCGTCGGGCGGTGTAGTCGTACTCGATTGATGCGATGCGTCGGGCGAGTAGTCGTACTACTTCCTCGTCCTCGTCGCGGCGTCCACGTCATGCCTCCTTTCTTGCGGTTCGTCCCAACGCCACGCATGCGGCGCCTCAAAGGTATCCACACGTGCACGGAGGAAGCGACGCACGCCGGACTACTAGATCCGCGCGGCGACTAGAGCGTGGGAGGGTGGCGGCGGGGTTTGAGGATGTCACGAAAACTCAACCTCAACCAGCGCCCCCTGCCCTCCTTTTATAGACGTCCTTATAATGGGCTTCTACGAATAGAGGCCCATTAGGACTCAATGCCCGATCTAATTTAGATCCAATCCGAATAGGCTTCACCTCTAAGTGTGTGACCTATGGTTCACATATGTTTAGACATGACGCAGTACACATACTTGGTCAATAGTTGGTAGCGGCCTCTAGCAAGGCGTGCCAACTCCTAAACATACGTAAAGATCATATCGGACGAACCATCACAACGTTATGTACATGCCAATCCCTTTGCCTCACGATATTCAATGAGCTCCAAGTGACCACTCTTTCTCGATCCTGTGATCCGAATCCCTTACTAGGTTAACTCTTAACCTTAAGTAGCATGGCCATGCATTTACGGATCCGATCACTCGAGGGCCAGAGATATCTCTCGGTAGAGAGGGCAAATCCCATCTCGATCGACCATGCCTCGCAGCATGCTTCATGACAAACCAAAGCTACCTTTATAACTACCCGATTCACGGAGTAGCGTTTGATAGCCCCTAAGTAGGTCGATTCACATCTCAAGTACATGCGACAATCTCGTGTCTAAGGACAAGCGTACATTGTGTAGAGAGAACCATAAGAATAATTACTATATCTCATGTTGGGTCGGTCCAACCCCATGTTCTAAACATGTGTCCACATTATTGGTTTGACATCTCCATGTCTATGACACATGAAACATGGTCATCAACCGATACATGTGCTAATCAATCATTCACGTGTGTCCTCACATGAACTCCGACTAGGGACAACTTTAGAATAACCATACAAGTAAAGAGTTTCACAAACAAGTCACATACTTGTTAATCAACACAAAGGCAATATTCAAGGAACATTTATTAAATCATGGATACAATGAAATATCATCATCAATATGATTGCCTCTAGGGCATATCTCCAACATCTCCCACTTGCACTAGAGTCAATCTAGAAGATATCTAATACCCATAGCTCTTGTGTGCGCCTCATGCTTAGGTCAGGGAGGCTTCACAAAGGATCTCAAATATTCAAACTGTGTATTTTGCATATCTTTAAATCTCCTCGATTAAGGATCTCTCGAATGAGATGAAACCGCCGCAGATGTGTTTGTTCTTTTGGTGATTCCTCGGCTCCTTGGCTTTTGCAATGGCCCCACTATTATCACAGTAAAGATCCAGAGGACTGCACGCACTAGGAACCACACCTAGTTCAGTTGTGAACTTCCTTATCCAAACACCTTCCTTTGCTGCTTCAGAAGCCGCAATGTACTCGGCCTCCGTTGTAGAGTCGAAGAACGCCTCTCGCTTGGAACTCTTCCAACTTACCACACCACCGCTCAAAAGGAACACAAAACCCGATTACGATTTGTAATCATCTTTGTCGGTTTGGAAGCTTGCATCGGTGTAACCATTTACAACGAGCTCTTCCTCACCTCCGTAGACTAGGAACACATCCTTAGTTCTTCTCAAATACTTGAGGATGTTTTTAAGCTGTCCAGATGACTCTCACCGATCACCGTATCTGCTCGTAACACTTAGAGCATAGGAAACATCCGGGCGAGTACACCTCATAGCATACATGATAGATCCAATGGCCGAAGCATATGGAATCTTACTCATGCGATCTCGCTCATCGCTTGTCGAAGGACACCGAGTCTTGCCAAGATTTATGCCATGAGACATGGGCAAGAACCCTTTCTTTGCCTCCTCCATGTTGAACCGTTTCAACACTTTGTCAATGTAAGTACTGCTTAATCCTATTAGCCTTTTGATCTATCTCTATAGATCTTAATACCCAAAATATATGCCGCTTCCCTAAGTCCTTCATTGAGAAACTATTTTTCAGGTGAGGTCTTAACGGACTCGAGCATAGGAATATCATTTCCAATCGAGAGTATGTCATCTACATATAAGATTAGAAATACGAGTGAGCTCCACTTGTCTTCTTGTAAACACAAGATTCTTCTTCGTTTTTGATGAAGTCAAACCTTTGACCACTTCATCAAAACGATGTTCCAACTCCGAGATGCTTGCTTCAATCCATAAATGGATTTTTGAAGTTTGCATACTTTTCTAGCATTGTTTGATCGACAAAACCCTCGGCTGTATCATATACACGTCCTCGGTTAAATTTCCATTAAGGAAAGCCGTTTTGACATCCATCCGCCATATCTCATAGTCGAAATATGCAAGAATAGCTAGAATGATCCGTATTGATTTAAGCATCGCTACAGGTGAGAAAGTCTCATCGTAGTCAACTCCTTGAACTTGCCGAAAACCTTTGCGACAAGTCGAGCTTTATGGATATGAACATTTCCATCCATATCAATCTTCCTTTATAGATCCATTTGCACTCTATGGTTTTAACACCATCAAAGTGGTCAACAAAATTCCAAACTTGATTGTCTCCCATGGATGCTATCTCGGATCTCATGGCACTATGCCATTTCTCATAGTCCTGGTCCATCATTGCTTCCGTGATAGGTCGTAGGCTCATCATTGTCTAACAATAATATATCTCGCGCATTGCGAGCCTTTCCGACCTTCGTGGTGGTGGTGCTTCCTTTGCCATGGGTTCCTCAACTTGTTCGCCACATGGGCATCATTCGTCGAGTCTTCCCGATTGGTTCATCTTGAACTTCTTCAAGCCGCACCGTTCTTCCACTTGTCTCCCTGTTGAGAAACTCTTTCTCTAGGAAAACACCACTGAGCGACAAACACTTTGCCCTCTAGTCGGTTGTAGAAGTAATATCCAAAGGTTTCCTTGGATATCCCACGAAAATGCATTTATCCGACTTGGGTGTGAGCTTGTCCGATTGTAGTCGCTGACAAACGCCTCACATCCCCAAATCTTTAGAAAAGACAAGCGTGACTCTTCCCACCCATATCTCATATGGTGTCTTAACTACGGATTTAGACGGTACCTATTAAGTGTGAAAGCTGCCGTTTCTAGAGCGTAACCCCAAAAGGATAATGGTAACTGATCGCTCATCATCGATCGAACCATGTCCAACAAGGTCCGACACGCCGCTCGGATACCCCGCTTCTTTGAGGCGTTCGGCGGTGTTAGTGTGGAACAATTCCGCAACTCTTCAAATGATTGCTAAATTCATGACTCAAATACTCGCCACCACGATCGGATCGCGAGCCTTAATTTTCTTGGCACGTTGATTTTCAACTTCATTCGAACTCTTTGAACTTTTCAAAGTTTCGGACTTATGTTTCATTAAGTAGACATAGCCATATCTACTAAAATCATCGGTGAAAGTTATGAAGTAATGAAATCCACCTCTAGCGATCGTGCTCATTGGTCCACATACATCGGTATGTATGATTTCCAACAAGTCCGACGCCCTCTCAAAAGAACCTTTGAAAGGTGATTTGGTCATCTTACCAAGCAAACAAGCTTCACATGTCTCGTATGATTCAAAATCAAACGGTTAGAAGACCATCGACATGGAGCTTCTTCATGCGCTTTTCACTTATGTGACCCAAACGACAATGCCAAACATAGGTGGGATTCAAATCATTAGGTCAAGTCTTTTAGCATTTATGTTAAAGATAGGCGCATCATCAAGATTTAAAATAAATAACCCATTCACAATGGGCTAAAAGCCATAAACATTCCATTTTTAGAGATCAAACAACCATTGTCTTTACTTGCAAATGAATAACCATCTCTCATCAAACATGAGGGGATAAAATGTTTCGACTCATACTAGGAACATAATAACAATTATTCAATTCCATAATAAATCTTGAAGGAAGCTGAAGTTGCATGGTGCCGACGGTCAACGCAAAGAACCCTTGCTTTATTCCCGACGCAAAATCAACTTCACCTCTTGCGACTCCTCTACTTCTTATTAGCCCTCGCATCGAGTTGCAAATGTGAGCAACCGATCCTGTATCAAATACCCAAGAGTTAATAGGAGAATCTGCGAGAAAAATGTCTAAAACATTTATGACAAGTGTACCATGGGTGGAAGTCTTACTTCCACCTTCTTCTTGCATTCATCGAATCCATGTACTTCTTGCGTTTCTCTTCCAAAGGCCAATTTCTTTACAATAGAAGCATACTGTCTCACTCGTGTCCAAAGATTAGGCTTAGGCGTTGGCTTCGAGATCATATCTTTAACCTTACCCTTATTCTTTGGCCATGGCTTCTTACCCTTTTTCTTGAAGCTAGACTTGTTCTCACGACCATCACATGGCTAGGCCTGCACACTTCTTAATGTCATTCTCTGCTGTTTTGAGCATCCCACAAAGCTCATTAAGGCCCTTATCCGCCCCATGCATATGGTAGTTCAAATGAAATGCCCATAGCTAGGTGGAAGAGACGCTAAATGAAATCGGCCCAACTCTTGGCCAATTGAAAACCAAGTTTATCCAAAGTCCGATTGTAACCAACCATTTTGATCACATGTGGGCCTCACGGTGCACCTTCATTAACTTGCATTCCGAAAAGCCTTAGAGACATTGAACAGTTCGGTCTGGCACGTGTGCGAACATGTCCTTAAGCGCTATGATCATATCATACGCTTCTGATCCTCAAACTGCTTTTGAAGGTCGTTCCATGCATGCAAGCATAAGACAGCTAATCTCAAGAGAGTCATCACATGCTTTCTTGTAGGCATTTTTAACGGCGGACGCATTATTTGCGTGTTCTTACGGGATTGGGTGTCGAACGTTTTCCTTTTATCCGCCTACGAGAACAATTCTCAAAGTTACGGACTCAAATCGAATAGTTTGTTCCATTTAATTTCTCTTTCTCAAGAATCGATCGCAAAGCAAAAGGGTGTGCGTGGTTGCTAGATGCCATTGATCTACAATAGGAAATGCAAAATACTAAGACAAATAAAACCATGATAGAGTAAATGTATTAAACAAATTTAATAGAATGTACTCCCACTAAAATCAACATCCTCTGTTGATTCTTAGCGATTCAAGATCCGCAATTAACGAGTCTACTAGTGAGCTTTTGCATCACCGCTAGAAGACAAGGTAATTGTAAGCAACACCTTGCTAATCATATCTCTATATGACTCTTGTTGTTGGGTGACATCTCTATGCCCCTGCGCCAACCTTTATGCCCCAAGGCCCATAACCTTTATGATAACCTTGTTAAGTTCACCAATCCTTATGCATGTAAGTATCCGATACGAAACCCATCTAGTCAAGGAAAGTTGATGGTGCCCTAATTTTATAGACCCACCATCAATTTACAAGACATGGGATGGTGCAAAGTTTAATTGGGAGGGCATATGTTTAACTTAACATTTTGTGAGGGATCGCTATACTTCTACCATTCAAACATGCATAGGAGTAAAACAATAGGAATAGCATTCACACAATTGTGACTCAGTATGGCCCATTTTCTCATGGTGATCTCCATCGCCATAGAATCTGTCCACCATGATGATCTCCATCTCCATGGTTCATGTGTGCCATCCCTCCAAGTGATGTGTCCTCCGAGTACTACTATAAGCTATTACTCATAACAGCTAGCTAGTAATAAAATACATGGATACTAGGAATCATCACAAGTCGACACGCAGCCGTTAATACAATACTTTGACAACACAATGGCTCCAGGTAGTGTTGCGAACCCATGACTCATGAGTCATGAAAATATTACAAACATGCATCACATACACATTAGGCCATCTTTGGTCACATACATCCTGCAAAAACAAGTTATGCATAGAATCGCAATCTACTGGATAAGGGGTGAGGGTTTCCCCATCGGTTCGAAGGGGCGGAAATTAAAAAACAGAGATCCAATCTATGCAATTTTTACATAGGATTTTGATCGGCAAATCATATTTACCACAAATCGACTCTTTGTTAGATTCGACCAATTATATTGATCTCCGCATGCCGCAACCGGTTTCGTGTCACCGTCTACCGATGGCGAATCCGGCCGGTAGGGGTATGTTGTTTCACGACCTTAGCAAGATGATCACGGTACATCGATTATTAATCTAGGTTCGATTCGATCAATCATATTGATCTTCGCATGCCGCATAGCCGGTTTCGTGTGTCACCGCTCACCCCGATGGCGAATCCGACCGGTAGAGGTGCGTTGTTTCACGACCTTAGCAGCATGATCACGAAACCGGATCAATCCATTACGAACTATACAATCGATGACATCGATCATACCGATTACATATCGCCATATGCAAATCACCCAACCTATAACATGACGGCAACGCTCTGATACCACCGTAGGAAACGGTAGGCTACACTAGCGCAAATTAAAAATTCTACCAGTAAACCAAGATCACTGCGGTTATAGATCACGGTCTTACCACTAGACGCCGCGGTGCGCGAAGTTGATGCGACGCGTCGGGGCGGTGTAGTCGTACTCGGTTGATGCGATGCGTCGGGCGAGTAGTCGTACTACTTCCTCGTCCTCGTCGCGGCGTCCACGTCACAGCTCCTTTCTTGCGGTTCGTCCCAACGCCACGGATGCAGCGCCTCAAAGGTATCCACACGCACGGGAGAAGCGGCGCCGACGCCGGACTACTAGATCCGCGCGGCGACTAGGGCGTGGGAGGGTGGCGGCGAGGTTTGAGGATGTCACGAAAACTCAACCCTCAACCAGCCCCTGCCCTCCTTTATAGACGTCCTTATAATGGGCTTCTACGAATAGAGGCCCATTAGGACTCAATGCCCGCCTAATTTAGATCCAATCCGAATTAGGCTTGACCCATAAGTGTGTGACCTATGGTTCACATATGTTTAGACATGACGCAGTACACATACTTGGTCAATAGTTGGTAGCGGCCTCTAGCAAGGCGTGCAACTCCTAAACATACGTAAAGATCATATCGGACGAACCATCACAACGTTATGTACATGCCAATCCTTTGCCTCACGATATTCATCGAGCTCCAAGTCGACCACTCTTTCTCGATCCCGTGATCCGAATCCCTTACTAGGTTAACTCTTAACCTTAAGTAGCATGGCCATGCATTTCGGATCCGATCACTCGAGGCCCAGAGATATCTCTCTCGGTAGAGAGGGCAAATCCCATCTCGACCGACCATGCCTCGCAAAGATGCTTCATGACAAACCAGCTACCTTTATAACTACCGATTCTGGAGTAGCGTTTGATAGCCCCTAAGTAGGTCGATTCACATCTCAAGTACATGCGACAATCTCGGTCTAAGGACAAGGCGTACACATTGTGTAGAGAGAACCATAAGAATAATTACTATGTCTCATGTTGGTCGGTCCAACCCCATGTTCTAAACATGTGTCCACATTATTGGTTTGACATCTCCATGTCTATGACCGTGAAACATGGTCATCAACCGATACATGTGCTAATCAATCATTCACGTGTGTCCTCACATGAACTCCGACTAGGGACAACTTTAGAATAACCATACAAGTAAAGAGTTTCACAAACAAGTCACATACTTGTTAATCAACACAAAGACAATATTCAAGGAACATTTATTAAATCATGGATACAATGAAATATCATCATCAATATGATTGCCGCTAGGGCATATCTCCAACAGTTGCGTGCAGCGGGGGCAGGCACATACTTTTGCATCTGCGCCTTCGGCTGGAAGTTGACGCTGCCAAAATTCAGCGTCTCCCCCGAGTTCTTCTTCTTCTTCGGCTAGCAACGCCCATCATGAATGTAAGCGAAGAGCCATCCTTCGCCGCTAGTACCAGCAAACCCAAGAATCCATTCGAAGACACCCAGCTTCAGGATGGAGTTTGGCGTAAACTGCACCAACTCCACCCCGTATAGCTACAGCACCTCGGAGACCAACTCAACACAAAAGAGTCGAAGTCCGACATCAAAAAAGGCCATGAACATTACCGCCTCGTCTAATCTTGGTGCCAGCACCGTCTCGTGCCCGGAGCCCTCACCTTCTGAGGCTCTTCAGCTTCCCCTCATCAATGAGGGTCCGGAGAACCAGCTGAGTGACAATTGATTTGCCGAGATCACTCGTGTATTGCATCTCTCCCGCGCCCTCCTTGCTCCACTTTGTCATAACCAAAGCAACCCGTACAACTCGCGAAGCATAGAGACAAAGCGCAATATGAGGCAGAGCAACATACTTTTCACGCGAAAAGAAGCACAACTGAACCACGCCCAAGGGGGGCGATCCCTTATTTATAGATAGCAAACAACAGCAGAACTGGGTGGGACAACCGAGGAGCCACGAGCGAACCAACACATGACACGTGGCGCCCGAGAACAGGGAGGGCACATGATACCAAATCGTCGCGCACACCCCCCGAAGGGTCACCATTCAAAACACACTAGCCCAGCTGTAGGGCACACCACCCAAAGGTAGCGCGCAGGAAATGATGTGGCGCAACAACAAAGCCCATTACATTGACCCCAATGGCGGTGCAATAATGAGGGGGCATACGCTTCACTAGGTCGAAGGGGACGTTGTACTTGTACCCTCTAGGAAAAAAGGCGCGGTTTCAGCCATGACGAAGCAAGACCTCAATGCGAAGGGCTTGTTTGTAACATCCCAAAGTTCTGTTACCAAAATAAAATCAATAAAGTTATTATTTTATTGGATTTTCTAAAATTTAAAAGAGTTTTTGCTTTTCTTGATTTTCCTAAATTTTAAAATTCAAAAAATTCTTGAGTTTTCAAGTTTTCTTGGATTTAAAGTTGAAAAAGAAAATTTAAGTAATTTCAGAATTTTCTGAATTTTGAAAGCTTTTTCCGTAAGTATTTCAAAGCCAAAATAAATTATCTACAAAATTAATTACCAATTATGAGTTGGGATTATTTTATCTAAGTCCTAAATGTCTTTGGGAATTTCTGTGAAATTTTCCATCATTTTTGGACTTGTTTTGCTATTTTCTAAGTTTATTTGCCTTTTTTGCTATTTTCTTAAAAGAAAAAGCTATTTAAATCTCAGTCAAGTCCCTTGGGCCAAAACTCCTTTGGCCCAACTCATCTTCTCCTGCGCGCAACCCAGCGCAGTAGCCCACCTTGGCCCACTCCACGCATGGCCCGCAAAACCCCTCCCCCACGTGCACTACTCTCATCATCTAGGGACCGTCCGATCAAAAGCGGATGGCTCGATCTTTAGCGGACGTTCGGCGGTCCGAACGTTCACAGCTTTGCAGATCGTCTGATCTATTTTGGACGGCCAGATCTTGATGTCACTTTCGGAGGTCTGAACATTCAAGCCTTGTGAGCCATCCGATTTCAATCCAACGGCTCAAGCGATACCCTTGGTTCTTAGCCCCATCCGACGCGTTTTGCTTTTCTTTGCCCAGTGGGGCGCCACTGATGTCGTCTTCAATGTTGGCTTTCTTCCTCCCGGAGTCAACCGCCATTGCCACACATGTTGAGATCCTCAACGGCCGTCTTAACCTCCCTGGTTTTCCGTGCGTACGTGCGCACGATCTCTGCGCCCACCACCGCCATAACCCCCACCTTACCCCCTCTTCTCTACACCCAGTATGGCCGCGATCACAACCGCCGTCGCGATCTTCGCGCATACGATCTCGTTGCCCCAGTGCCCCTCGGCCCCTATAAAAGGGAGCCTCAGGTGCCCTGTTCTCACCTCATTCCAACCCCACCACCCTCGTAACACCTCCTCTCCTCAATCGCCGTGAATTTGAGTTTCTCTAGCGAGCACCGAAGCTCCTTTCTTCGTCTTCTCCGGCGACGACAAGCCCCCTCCAGTACCCCGACACCTCCTACGACACCGCCGCATCATCGCCTACCTCGTGCGCGCACCACCCCGGCCCGAGGACCACTGCAGCACCGCCTTCGCCGGAGCCCTAAAACCGCCGCCGCCAAACCTCGCCGCCGACGACCTTTCCACCACGCCCTCTCGCTTTCTGGTAAGCACTAGACTCAGTGAGTTGCTAATCATTTGGGTATCACCCGCGAGGCTCGTCGTGGCACAGAGTGCCGGCGAGCTCAACGCCGCACTACCACCAGCCACGGGCTAACGTAGACCAGCCACGTCGTCGCCACGCATGTGCCACGTCCCAACCACCTAAGCCCTTTAGTCCTAGTCAGCGCCTACGTGTGTGCTAACGTGGCAGGTTGCGCCAGCACATACCCCTGTGCACTGTGTTGTGAGCCGAGTCCACCATGGACTGTTGACCAAATCGTGGACCTGGTCTTTTGACTATGGGTCCCACATATTAGTACCTATTTCTTTTTCTCCGAATTTCTTTAATTCAAAAATCCTGGGGCAGATGTCAGCATTGCGAAAATCCAATAATTCCTTTTAGGGTTATTTCATGGATTTCAAACTTCCACAACCCATATCTTTTGCATCCGAACTCTATTTTAGTCGATTCAAATTTTTAAATTTGTATAAATTCAAGATCTAGCTATCTAAACCAAAATTATTTAATTTAGAGTTCATTTGAGTTCTATTTGAATTTTGTTTGAATTTGGATTATTTTCGCGTATAGATTTCGACGACTTCAGAGAGTCAGATTTCGATGCCGTTTGAGGGCAGCTGTTTGAGCAAGGCAAGTTACATCTTTGATCACGTTTGACCCTATTATTTTAAATTATTTATTCTATTTTAAATTATTACTACATGCTTATTTATATTCAATATTTGAATTCCTGTTTTTAAATTCATAGCTATACCTAAAATCCTTTGTATGGCCAATGTTGATATTGAATTAAACTTATTGTCACCCTAGATAAAACCTGGTTGATACAATAGTATGAACTAGGATCATTTGGAAAAACTATGCTTAGTGATGCTTAGACCCAAAAATGTTTGATTTGGGGAATTTCAGCCAAAAATCAAATGTTGTTTAACTTGAATCCATAGCATTGGTGTGGCATGGAAGTTTGTAAATGTTTTTGAAAAATAAAATAAAATAAAAGATTGGTTTAGACTTAGGCGAAACGGATAGTTGGTGGGTGCAAGTTTATGCATGGGCTCTCCTCAGGGAGGTTGGAGACCCAGGGATTGTTGTGGAAGTTGCCTAGTCAATTAAGGACCGGTCTTTTTGAGCCGCATCTTGCTAAGCCACATTGTACTACCACATGTCCTGAGAATAGGGAGGGGACCTGGTTGACTAATTTGCAATGTTTCACCGTGGTCGTTCTATCCGGTTGTGTGGGTGGTCTTTTACGACCTACGTACATGCATTCTCACCTGGCGCAAGAGGGGGCTAGGAACTCTGCGGATTTCTATCCAAAGGGGGCGAAACCTTAGCGAAGGGACTACGGTGGAATGGCGCATTGTAAGGCCTTGACACATACTCTAGGCCGCTTACCTAAGATATCGAGCGGTGGTATCGGCGGATGCCAAACAAACTAGAGAAGTCGTGTCTTGTGGGTAAAGTTGTACAACCTTTGTAGAGTGTTAAAGACTATTCGAATAGCCGTGTCTACAGTCATGGACATGCTAGCAAAGACACTCAAAGTTAGATCTTTGGTTTTGATTTCAAAAGACTTTATCAAATGTTTTTGGATTTATATCCAATCGGGAATTTGGGCAGCTAGCCTTGTGATAGGATGGTATCATTCACCATTCTTGTGTGAATGTTATCTGACTATAAAACTTGAGAATTTATAAAATAAATTTTTGTTATAGAATAACTATTTTGGAACTTAGTACAAATATTTAAAGAAAACATTGCGTTATGCAAATTCAACCAATAAGCCTTGTTTTGATATATCCTTACATGCATTATAATCAAAACAAGGCTTATTGGTTGAATTTGCATACATGCATTATAATCCTTGCATAACTGATAGCGGTTTATGCCGAGTGTAACTTGCGAGCACGGTAGTTGTGCTCATACTTGCTTTATGCAAACAAATTTTAGAGGAGAAGGTGATGAGGAGATCCGTAACTTGGATACAACCATGCCTACACATACAGCCGATCCACAACAAATGTTACAAGGACTAATTACTCGAGCTCATGCTCGCCAACTTAATCACCAGGTGAATTCGTTCATAGGTTTATATATTACTGAGAATAGATCGCTACCTAATACAAGTGATTTAATTGTGCTTAGGAACATGGGAAAGGACCAAGGAGAGGTATGTGGAGTCATGGACAAGCATAGAAGGCATAATGGAGGTCATCACGTCACTTTGGGTCCGAGCCAAGCAAGAGTTCGAGTTGGGCTCGTTCTGGATTCGAGTTCGGACTGCTGCGACAGCACTAAGTTCAAACGGCCGTAACTTCTTCATACGGACTCCGTTTGGGACATTCTTGGACTTCATTGAAAGCTTATCAAGTGTACTTTCTAATGGATCCAACCTCAACTTCAAATTCTAACTGAGCCGGCCACAATAAATAAAACAATCCACGTCTATTTTTTTGTTCGAGTCAAAAAGGGTGTTGCGCCACCTCCTCTTGGGCCCATGGGCCTTGTAACCCTAGGAGCACGCGTCCACTTCCCTGGCCGCCACCCCTGGTCATCTTCCCATATAGGAGCCACTGTTCCCCTAGCTAGTACTCGGATTTCGTTGAGTTTAGGTTTAGCCATTGTGCAAACTTCTGTTCTTCAGTTGTGTCGGACGACCACCTGTCAAGACAGCCTTCGGGATCCCACTTTTGATTTTCAATACCATCTACGCTACATTCTTATTCGCAATATCAGATTGCCTATATTTTATTCTTGCTAATTCTTCGATTGCTCGTAGGAATTGAACCTCTTGTTCAAGTTGATCGCGCTTCTAGCACGATCAATAACATCTCGGAGTTGGTTCAACGATTGCTAAGACGCAAGCATCGTCGTACGGTTGTAGTCGGATCGCGAGAGTCACCTCCACCAAAATCGATAGTTATCAATCTCATCGAAAGATCGGGCACCCCGTCTCCATCAGAAGGACTTTGCTATCAGTGTGGATCTCGACGACTAAACCGCTACCCCAGTCGATTGTCTATGGCAGATCAGCTGGATCCTACTACTGCTTCTTCATCTTCCGTTGTTATTTTATTGTTGGCTTGTAAGCCTTATTTGTAATCAACTCTATTTATTAATAAAGTTATGCGGATTATGGATGTTACCACATTTGTTTACTGTGTGAGCTAGCTACTAATCATGGGACTAGTTCAGAAATACACAGAGGATTTGGGGGTGTTACTCCCGGGTCCTACATTGTCATAGGGGCGGCCCACCGGCCCCCATGACTAGGCGAACACTGTAAACGCCCCCACCCCTCCGAAGGAGCCCGAAGGGGTCCGGAGGGTCCAAAGAGTCCGAGGGGCCCGGAGAACTACAGCCTCTCCGAACTGGGTGCATCCCGCACCCATCAAGTAACCTGATGCATTTGGGCCGGACGCACTAGTTCGGTGAACAGGACCAGGAGGGTCCATCATGAGCCAAGGCTACACATAGGGTAGAAAAAGACCCTGCAGTCCCTACTAATGTATGGCCTTGTATGGGGTAGATCTGTAATCTCATGTACCTAGTAAAAAGGCTATAAATAGCCTTCTCCCCCATGTAAGAAGGCAGACTATTTTCAAGCAATCAATACACTCACTTCCTGGCAACCAATCTCCTCTTCAAGGACCCTTCGGTCATCCGCGTGGGCACCGGAGGTGCCCCTCTCTTTACTGTCTGGTCCTTTTTGCTACGACAAAGGGCATGTACAATAGTTCATCTCTTAGGTTGTCTCTAAAGCCTCTAACTCATATACAGACAACTTTAAAGACAATATCTCCAACAAGCTATCTATAAAATCATTCATTTTCAAAACAATTTCTCTCCTTATGGCATCTCCAATAGTGTATTTATTGTCGTCTCTTAGCTATGTCACGTCAATAAAATCCTACGTGGAGGAGAGAGGGGGAGGACAGAGAGCACAGGTTGTCCCTTTCTAAAGATACTGTCGTGCATACGAAACAAGACATGATACATTAATCTACTCTAGTTGACATGTAGGCCTGTTTCAAAAAAAATTATAAAATATAAATGTTGGAGAGTGTTCTAGAGACTATCTACCCTAAGTAGACGACAGACCCGTTAGACTCGCTAATAAAAAATAAAAAGAAGCTATAAATTCTCAGAGAAAAGAAAAACATCGATCCGTTAATCTAGAAGACCCAAATTATAAGTAATATTTCATAACTATCGGATATTATTATATAAATATTGAATATTGTAAGGCAAGGCTACTAATTATTGATTAAGGAATCACAGATGGTCCTAGTAAATAAAAGAAGTCCTACAGCACTACAGCCACGGAGCAGTGGCGGAGCCAGGAATTTTCCAAAGCCCGGGCAAGCCACAAGCTAAGTGCCTAATTATGGTCTATTGAGAACCGTAAGCATCGGATATTCAGATACACAATTAAGCATTATGCAAATCCACAAAAGATTTAAAGTAAAAGAACGGATACAATACATCACACATGTAAAGGTTCATAGAGATACGATAACAAACAACTCACTAGACACTACCAAAGTTGCGAGTGTATATTGCATAAGTTAGTGCCCCGGATGCAATTGTACAAAAGCTTTACATCTCGGAAAGCATAGGCAAACAAGAAACAATAATTCGGTGCCAAAGGCTACAATAGTAAGCAAGGCGATAGTCGACAAATCAAGTATCAACACAAGATTTTTATGCTCTTGAAATGAACTACAATGGATCAAAAGCCGATTGGTAAATTGGGCACCAGTTATAACTTTTGTATGAACTAACGAGTCTCAAACATTTAGGAGGTAGGACTGCGAAGAACCGATTAATGCATGAACTAGATGGCATGTCACCGCATTACTAAAGATTTACCAAATGGGAAGCGGTTTGTGTGGCGACAAAGCTGGATCTAAGTTTCAACCTAACAATACATATGAAACAAAAATTGGGAATTCCTACTAGCACTAAAGAAATCATGAAATTGGGAGAAATTGTGCTCACTTGCTCACCTAGTTGCACGGGCGGCCGTGGCTCTTCTGCTGCTCGTGGGCCTCGTGGCTCGATGTGGATGGGAAAGTGAGCAACAACAGTTGAAACTGAAATAAAACAAACAAAAGAAAAGGGAAGGGGGCGGGAGCTCGAGCCAGACTGGCAGCGGCGGCCGGAGCCAAGCGAGGCGCGGCGCGTAGGGGACCAGCGATCGGCACGGCGGCGGCGTCGAGGCGTCTTTGGCGGCAAGCGGAGCCGACGGCGGCGGGGCTGCGCCATGGGGAGCTCTGGCTAGGAGCAGTGAACCAAGAAAGAAGAAGCAAATGGGAGAGATAGAGTGTGAGGAAATGGGGAATGAGGTGAAGAAAGAAAACAGGAAGAAGATGATTTCTCAGTGCTCACCTAGCTGCCTGCATCAGGCCGCCACCGCCGCTCGTGCTTGCCTACCGCTTGCGCTTGGCAATTGGCCCGCTTGGGGAACAGAGAGCAGGCCTGTGAGGACCCGGAATATTTAACTAGTAAGACTTAACCTCCAAATGGCTCTAGCATTACTAATTAAACATTCTAAGCCTCGATGGACATATGCTTCCCAGAATTGCAGCATATGCACATCATCACAAAATTACACATCATTTCCATACAACATACATCACTAAGTTCAACAACGACATACATAAAGTAGAGTTATTACAAAAGAGCCGACCGGCCAAATAGAACAATATACAAGAATGATAGCGGAAGCAAAAGGTGCCACAAGATGGCTAGAACAAAAGTCGACTGGTTAGCCACACCAACCATTGGCAACCGATCAAGGGCCGCCAAGCTAGTCGCCCATAGCTACCACAACAAAGCTCACAAAAGTGAGGCCCCTCAAGCTCACCTTCTTCCTCTGCAACAATTACATTTAAGCAAGATAGCCGAGTACATAAAGGTACTACTTAAGGCGACGTGTGGAATAGCGACCTATTCATAAACTACATGCAAGCTTATTTAGGTGGAGGTTGTATGTCTCATTTTGCATAAAGCCAACTTTATTTGAAATAATGTAATACATTTAAAAGCAAGTTTGCAAATCTGTTTTGTTGTCAAGATAACAGCGAAATAAAGATACATACAAGTAACCACCTGGAAGTGACTATCCCAATAGCCACCACAATCATAGCATGAATCCCCGATTCATACCACCCATCAAGTTTTAATTAAAAAGGTTGTAGTCTAACTCTTGAAAAGCTTACCCAAGTGTGTCCATAACCTAGGACGAGGCTATTCGAATAGTTTTAACCCTGCAGGGGTGTACCAATGTACCCACACTTCAGACCGCCTTTAAGCCACAAAGCACACTTCCGAAGGTATGCCGGCACGGCTAAGTCCTACGAGACGCTTTCCAATATTGTGCATTGACTACGAGCCGCTCGTATGGGTAGAAACCCATACGCTTACATTGCAAGCCGAAAGACAACAAATCCCATCACGGGTGAAGTCTTTCGGACACTACAATGCTCCCAACACCATCCCTCCTGCGACTCCCTGCGACCCGAAGCCAATACACGCCAAAGTACTAAGTCAAGAGAGGTCCCATACCCTCTAGTGTGGTTAGCACGCACAAATTGCCTGGATAACAGGTACTCACAAGAAGTTCGGTCCTTAATTGACTCGGGCACCATTCCAGTCACACCCATAAGCACACCATTCATACCATTGTGCCCAAGTCTAAATCATTTTGTTTTTCAGTTTTTAGTTTTCATCAGTAGACATGGCACAAGGCTGAAATCATAATTCATAATAAGTTTTATGTGATCAAGGTTATCGACAAGTCGATAACGCCCATTTCTACTAAGCTAAGAATGGCTAAGCAATTAATTCGCAAACTACTAAGTGACAAGAGCTCATCCACGAACCTAAATCACAGCAATAACCTAGGCTCATGGTAGTAGAGGATAATCATTTGCTAAGGAAATGCATCTACTAGGCCAACTAACGACAATAGTTAAAACAAGATAGCAATGCATACATAGAAGTTGTAAACAACATAAATACTTAAAATACTGGGATTAACATGATCAAACCGCTTGCCTTGCTGGTCCGGCTCTTCTTTGCAGAGGAGGATTCTCGAGGTTCAATATATTCTTCTGAACCTAACGCAAAATGCGATAAACCAAATAAGAACGAAGAACACCAAACAAAACTCAACAGAAAAGACATCCAAATCCCATGAAATTTACAGCAGTTAGAGGTTGATTTTAGACAATTTTAGAAACAAGAATCACTTCATTTGGACTAAGCATGAAAAAGTTAGGGCTAAAACTAGTTCTCTCAGCCTATAAGTTCCCTAAATTAATTATTGGTACTGTTCATGGCGAAAATTTCTACAATGATCTAAGCTCTGAAATTTTTATAGCAAGTAGATTATGACATCCTAATGACAGCAAAGTTGAGCTTACAAAATTTGAAGTTATAATTATTTACTTATGATTTTTCTAAGTTGCAAAACTAGCGTAATGCACTTTCCAGAAATATAAACATGTGCAAAACCTATTTCATATTAAAGCATGCCAACAGGGGATCTTCTAGCATCAATTTCATATATGTTGGATTTATGAGAATTACTTGTGTCTTTACAACATCCAATGAATTTTAAATGCTACCAATGAGGTTAAAACTATTATCATATATTTCTGTGCTGTTTTAGGCCTACAACCACTTTTAGATTACAGTTTATTAAATAACAAAATTAACTTGATTGAAATTACCTCATTTGGAGATATACGAGAAAAGATATGCATTTTCTAAGTTTTAATTTAATTTCTGGAATATTTAAAATGGCTGAAATCAAGTTATTATAGATTACAGGATTTTCTACCACAGAAGCATAGCTAAAAGCATTTTTATAATAAGATTTAGTGAAATACAAATTTATTACGCTTGGATTCATTTAAAAGGATCTATTTTGATTTAGATATGAATTTCTAAAGATTTAATACAATTTTTAGTTGCTAAATAAATACTTACAGAAATAAACAACACTTAACCAGAAAAGAATTGACGTGGACAAATATGGGCCATTGATTTGGAATCTAACGGCGCGGTGCGAGGGTGCGAGCGACGACGGCCCAAAGATCACGGCAGCTTGATCAAAGATTGGAGGTCCATCGAGTGCGGTTCGGCGACCGTCAACGCCACGAACCACGGCCGATCAAGCGATGAACGGCCACGCGATGAGAGGATCGGGTGACCCGACGGCGCAATGATCTGGGCCACGATCGCAAAATGGACGGCGCCAATGAACGAAGTCGCGAAATGGAGCGACCGACACGTGGTCGCATGTCGCTGGCCGAGAGTCACACACACGGGCTTTAACACACGTGCATTGTGGCTCGGGTCCCACATGGAAGCGAGACACAGGATATTTTAGGACAGCAATTAAATGCTAATGACCAATGATTAGTGATGATTAGCAATTAATGCGTCCTAAAGATTTTGACCAGAGGTGATTTAAGTGATTGGGGGCCCACCTAGCAGTGGCACAAGGGACAGTTTAGGACCAATTAAATGCTAACAATGATTAACATTTAATGAATTCGGAAATTAGTCCTAATGACCCCGAACCGAGGTTTCGTGCCTCACGGGCCTGCGCCGATGACCCAAAAGACCATATCGGGCACATTAATGCTAAGACAGGGATTCAATGATAATCATTAGCATTAATGATGTCCGAAAGCATCAGTTAGCGCTAGTGGGTGATTACAGAGGGTTGGACCCACATGTCAGTGAGACATTTAGCCAAATTAAGATACAATTAATACTTCTAATGATTGACAATAATTGGGCATTAACTGTGTCCTAATAATTTGACGAAACCGGGAGTTTCTCAGCTGATAAAAACCGAGTGAGAACAGCGGCTTGTCGCCGCGACTCGCCATGTGGCGCCAACAAACTATTAAAATGGGTTCGCAATAGTGTTGCGGACCCAATGGTGATGACCTCACCATGGTGGAGGTCTAGAACGCCGCGAGCCGAAAACAAAGATGGAGCCATTTTTGGCAAAACATGAAAATAGCAAAATGCTCCGCTGCGGTCCAGGAAAGCGAGTGCCAACACTTCTAGGGACTAATAAGAAGCTACATGAGCCAAGGTGAGCTTCAAAAGTGGCCGGAGAAGCTTGAACACGATGGAGTTCACCGGAGCCGAGGAAGATGAAGTGGAAGATGAGGTTCTGAGCACAATGAGTGGAACCAAATCATTACCAAAGTTTCATTATAGCTCAGAGAGGCTCCAAAAGCAAGTAATTGCAAAATGAACCACTTACCGGAGCTGGATAAGAGATGGAGTGAAACCAGACGAAAATCTCCAAACTTAAAATTGAGTGATTCCTTTGAATGCAACCCAAAATTAAGTTAGGGGAAATATAAAGGAAGTTGAGGAGCTCAAAAGGGTGCAAGAAATATTGAAGTTGAACCACTGGACACCAAGATCCACATTGGAGCTCCACGGTCGAAAATGGTGTTTTGAAGATTTGAAGTGGTTTTGAGCTCAAATACAGAGAATAAGCAAAGTGTGGTGTAAAGGAACACCAGGAGGAGCTAAGGGGGGTTTATATAGAGGAAGGATTAGGGTTTCGAGCACGCACATGAGTCCATGGTGAGCTCGGTTCATGGCACGGTCATGGACCAAGAAATGATGGGAGCAAATGAGACTCGGGATGGAGGAGCGAAAGCCCGGGTGCATTTAATGCCCCACGAGTGATGTTGATTTAGAGCAAGCTCGAAGTGACACAACGAGCCGCCCTCCCTCTCTCTTTCTTCCTGCCATGGACGCATGCGCGCACGGAGAGACAGAGGAGGAAGAAGAACAGAAAAGAAATCATGGCCGTTGGATTGAAAATGGACGGTCACGATTCAAAGGGTCCAGTAGGGTTTTACACTCCAATCAATCGAGCGGTCCGATCAAGATCGAACGGCTGGGATCCATTGAGATGTTCGGGTGACCCGAACAGCCCAATGAACCAAGACGGTTGGATCTTAATCCAACGATCTCAATTAGATGGCGCGTTCGCGGCGGCCCGAACGGCGCCATGTCCCCGAGCCGTTTGATTTAGATCCTATGGCTGATATCGACCGCGCGATTAAAAGGGGACCCGGTGCAGTTAGTTGATTTGGCTCAACCAAGTGGCTCGAGCCCGAGTCCGACTCAAACCCAAGGAACAGTGAATCAGCTTTAGGTTTAAAATTAAACTGAGACTTTTGAGGATTTATTTGAGGTGTCAAAAGAACTCCAAAAATTCTGAAATTTTTACAGGAGCTTGCTGCCTTAGATGTTGACCTTGTATAAAATTTTCAGAGGTTTTTATGTAGTGCATTTTTCTCCAAAAATTCGGCAAGGTTCTGATTTTGGGTTTGACTGCCCTCTAAAATATTCAAACAATTTCTAAAAATTGTGAAATTTTTCAGAGGGGTCACATACCATCCGAAGAACTTAGGAAAAATATTTCCAAAGGATGATCAAAAGGTTTGACAAGATTGTTTTTGAAGGGTCAAGATTTGGATCAAAAGACTTGTGACTTTGTATTTCCATAACTTCTTGTACAATACTTGTTCAGTACAAACAGGAAACACATGATGTAAGAAAAAGTTTTAATTTCTACTCATTTTCTTACATTTGAAACACAAACCCAAAATTGGGATGTTACAACTCTCCCCCTTACAAGAATCTCGACCCGAGATTCCGTTTACTCGGAGAAGAAAGAAGGAAAATCTGCACGAAGGCGATCTTCTCGCTCCCAAGTTGCTTCATCCTCGTAATGGTTTGACCATCGAACCTTAAGGAACTTGATGACCGGTTCCTTGTTCTCCGCTCATATTCTCAAGAATGCGAGCAGATGCTCGCGTGAGGTCAAATCTCCTTGCACATCGAGAACTTCCAACGGAGTTTCCTCGGTTGGGACACGGAGACACTTCTTAGGTGAGACACATGAAACACATCATGCACACCTCAAGTGCGTTTGGTAGCTCCAATCAGATGCAACAATTTCCCAACTCTCGACGATGCGATAAGGCCCAACATAGCGAGGAGCTAACTTGCCCTTGACGCCAAAACGCTCAAGGGTGAGACTTTGAGATACACAAAGTCATTGGGCTCAAAGCTCAACTCACGGCGACGAAGATCCGCATAGCTCTTCGCGCTCGGGTGGGCCGTCTTGCAGATGCTCGCGGATCAATCGAACGACTTTCGGCCTCATTGATCGAATCTGGGTCGAAAAACTGCCGCTCACCAGTCTCTAACCAGTTCAATGGGGTTCTGCATCTCCTCCCATACAAGGCCTCAAATGGTGCCATGCCAAGACTGGCCTGAAAGCTGTTGTTGTAAGAGAACTCAGCAAACGGTAGGCACTTCTCCCACTTCTTCCCATAGGAAAGAACACAAGCACGGAGCATATCTTCAACACTTGGTTGACTCTCTCCGTCTGACCATCAGTCTGCGAGTGGTAGGCTGAACTGAAAGTAAGACGGGTGCCCATAGCCTCTTGCAATTTATGCCAGAAACGAGAGGTGAAAAGAGAACCACGATCCGACACGATCGTTCGTGGCACACCATGCAGGCACACAATACGTAGAGATCTGCCAACTGGCTGACACTGAGGTTGGTACGCACCAGCGCGAAAATGCACTACCTTTGTCAATCGATCAATGACAACCTGGATGGCATCCTTCCTGTAAAATGCACGGCAACCCGGTGATGAAGTCCATGCCAACGGAATCCCACTTCCACTCGCACCGGCAAGGCTCGAAGAAGGCTCTTTGACGCCGATGCTCGCCTTCACCAAAGCACACGTCGCGCTCGGCAGCGAACTTAGCAATCTCATGCTTCATACGGGTCCACTGAATCTCGACGAAGGTCCTCATACATCTTGGTAGCCCCGGATGGATGGACAAAGGAGAATCATGGGCTTCGCGGAGAATCAAATCCCGCAACTCCATGACCTTAGGAACCACAAGACGCTGCCCCAAACCGCACAACGCCATGCTCATCCTCCAAAAGCACTTGGCTATCCCATCCTTGATGTTCGCTTGATTTGACTCACACCCACATCTGCTCACTGCGCAGCGTTGATTTGGTCCACCAGGTTGGTTGCACAACCAAGGTAGCAAGAGAACCGTGCTCGATCAAACCCAAATTAAGGCGCTGAAACTTCGAAGTGAGGGTAGGTCTTTGCTCTTGGAGCGCTAACATGTTGCAATACACCTTTCGACTGAGTGCATCCGCAACGACATTGGCCTTTCCCGGATGATACTGAATGCCCATATCATATTCTTTGATCAACTCCAACCATCTTCTTTGCCTGAGGTTCAGATCTGGCTGGGTGAACAAGTACTTCAAGCTCTTGTGGTCGAATACACCTCACAACTGTTACCAATCGATAATGCCGCCAAATCTTGAGTGCATGAACCACTGCAGCTAACTCCAAATCATGAGTAGGATAGTTGAGTTCATGAGGCCTCAACTGTCGCGATGCATAGGCTACAACCTTGCCTTCCTGCATAAGAACACAACCAAGACCCTGACGAGAAGCATCACAATAGATATCAAAACTCTTGTGAACATCAGGGAGAACAAGCACTGGGGCTGAGGTCAACCGCTTCTTGAGTTCCTGAAAACTCACATCACAAGCAGTGGACCACTCAAACTTCTTGTCTTTCTTGAGCAATTCGGTCATAGGCTTCGCAATCTTGGAGAAATTCTCGATAAAGCGGCGATAGTAGCCAGCCAAACCAAGAAAACTCCGCACATCGGTGACCGACTTGGGCTGACCCCAAGATAGCACGTCGTTGACCTTGCTAGGATCCACAGCCACACCTCCTGCTGAAAGAACATGGCCCAAGAATGCCACTTCCTTCAACCAGAACTCGCACTTGCTGAACTTGGCATACAGCTGGTGCTCGCGCAGTTTGCCCAACACAAGCTTAAGATGCTCAGCATACTCTTCTTCGCTCTTGGAGTAGATAAGAATATCATCGATGAATACCACCACGAACCTATCCAAATACTCCATGAATACCGAGTTCATAAGGTTCATGAATAAAGCAGGAGCATTAGTCAAACCAAAAGACATGACGGTGTACTCGTAAAGACCATAACGAGTAGCAAAGGCCGTCTTCGGAATATCCTCGATCCTGATCCTGACTTGATGATAGCCCAATCTCAAGTCAATCTTGGAGAAGACTCGTGCTCCGGTCAACTGATCGAAAAGATCATCAATACGGGGCAAAGGATACTTGTTCTTCACCGTCACTTCATTAAGCGGACGGTAATCAACACACATGCGCAAGGTCTTGTCCTTCTTCTTCACAAAAATAACTGGACAACCCCAAGGAGATGAGCTAGGACGGATAAAACCCTTCTCTTGCAGCTCACCTAGTTGCTTCTTCAGCTCCTCCAACTCATTAGGAGGCATGCGATACGGCCTCTTAGAAATAGGGCGATGCAGGCAGCAACTCTATCACGAACTCCAGGTCTCGAACAGGAGGCATCCCGGGCAAGTCTTCAGGAAAGACATCCGCGAAGTCACACACAGTGGGGACATCGCGAATCTCCACTGCTGGCTTTGCTTCAAGGGCATAAAGATGGGGCTCTACATCGCGCGAAAACTCAACCTTTGCTCACCGACGGCCGGTGAGGTAGACAATCTTCCGGCACAATCGATTTGCCCCAAGTGTTGGGACAACCAATCCATGCCAAGAATCACATCCAAACGCGCCGAGTCGAGTAGGATAAGATTCGCCAAGAATCCCACTCCTTCGATGTGGATAGGAACGTCTCGGCATACTTGGTCAGCTCTCATTTCCGAACCCAGAGAGCGAATAAGTAGTGGAACCCCCAAAGGAACACAGTGAAGTCCAAAATCAACAGCAAACGACCTCGAAATAAAAGAATGCGAGGCTCTAGAGTCAAATAATACTGCTGCGGGGTGCAAATTAACAAGAAGCGTACCCAACACCACGTCGTGCGCCTCCTGTGCCTCCTCACCGAGATATGGTTGACTCGCCGCCTCAAGCCCGGGTCTTACGTCGGTGGTGACCACTCCCTTGCCCGCGTCCTCCATTAGGGCGAGGCCGCTCGATCTTCTTAGGCAACTACTCGCGTAGTGGCCCTTGTTGTGGCAAGAGAAGCGGTGGACGTCGGCGCGGGGTTGCGGGAGCAACTTTCTGTTGGTCGCGGCGCACGCGATCGAGCCACGGCCTGCGGAGGACGAGGAGCCGTGCCAAGGCCTCGGCGGTGGTGAAGCCAAAGAACGGGCCCAGTGCAGCCCAACTCGGGCGAACGAGGCGGCTGTGCGCACCGCCGGGCCTCCCACTTGCGCTTGCGGGACTCGCCTAGCGCTCTCGCCTTGTGCTCGGTGACGATGGCCTTGTCCACCAAGGTCTGGAAGTCGGGGAAGTCCACAATAGAGAGCTTGTCCTGAAGCTCCTCAGACAAGCCCTCTATGAACTTCTCCTGCTTGGCCTCATCAGTGGCCACCTCAGCAGGAGCGTACCTCGCAAGATGGTTGAACTCATGGAGGTACTCAGTCACAGATTTGCGCCCCTGTTTGAGCGAAAGAAACTCCTTTTTCTTCAGCTTTATCAGGCCGGCAGGAACATGGGCCCGACGGAAAGCTGACCGAAACTCCTCCCACGAGACCACGTGTCCCGCAGGCTGCATGGCGAGGAAGTTCTCCCACCATGAGAGTGCCGCACCCTCCGGTGATGGGATGCGAAAAGCCCGCTCTGCTCCCGGCATCGAGCAACGTTGAGCTTCCGCTCAACCAGCGCGACCGATCGTCTGCGTCCAAGGGATCCTCTGACCGGGAGAAGGTGGGAGGCTGCGTGCGAAGGAACTCCGCAAGACCCCACGAGACCGGTGACCACCTCCGCATCGAGGCACGGAGGGAGTGGAGGTGTTCTCGCGATAACCTCCAACACCCGGCGGTCCTCCGAACGGTTGCGTTCGATCTGCATGAGGACTTCCGCCATGGTCGGAGGAGGGGGAAGCTCCTCATCGGGACTACCCGGCTGGTTCCGACCACTACGTGTCCCTCCTGCCATCCTATTTTACTAAGACAAGTTAGCTACAAGCCCGAGATCAAAAGGCAACGAAATCCGATGTGAGGACCCCAGTTTATTTGGCTTGTAATGCTTAACCAACCACCTGGTCCTAGCATCACAAATCAAATAAACTGATCCTCGAGATATGTATACTTCCCAAAGCGATACGCACCTCGTTACAAAATTAGACAAAGAAACTCCATTCAAAACATAGAGTCCAAACATTACACTACAAACGGAAGATAAACAAATAGTAACAATATTACGGATATAGGCCGACAGCCACAAGATACACAAATAACAACGTAAAGACACGGAAGCAAAAGCGCCATAAGATGGCTATAAACAAAGCCAATCGGCGCCTTCAACCCACAAGGCATCCGACCGACCACCAAGTCTAGTCGCCCAAGAAGCGGCAACACACTCACGTAAGTGAGGACCCCGAGGCTCACCTTCTTCCTCTGCAACAAAACATTAAGCAAAGCACCGAGTACAAAGATTGTCTTTGTACCCGCAAGATCGACGTGTGAACTAACGGACTGTTAATATGCTACATGCGAAGCTTGTTCTGGAGGCCATATGTTTCATTTGTATAAAGCCAATTTTCATTTGCAATAATATAATATGGTTTAAAGGCAAGTTTGCAATTCATTTTCTTGTTGAAATAATCATGAGATAAAGATAGATACAAGTAACCACCTAGAAGTGACTATCCCAATAGTCACCACAACATAGCACAAATCCCCAGATTCGTACCACCCTGCAAGTTTTAATTTTAAAAGGTTGTAGTCTAACTCTCGATAAGCTTACCCAAGCGTGTCCATCACCTAGGACGAGACTATTCGAATAGTTTTTAACCCTGCAGGGGTGTACCATCGCACCCACACCTCGGATCGCTTTAAGCCAAAGCACACTTAGAAGGTATGCCAGACATCTAAGTCCTACGAGACTGCTTTCCAATATTGTGTATCAACCCCGAGCCGCTCGTATGGATAGAAACCCATACGCTACATGGTAAAGCCGAAAAGACAACTACCCACTCAGATAAAGCTTTTGGACAACTACCATGCTCCCACCTCCGTCCCTCCTGCGACCTCCTGCGACCGGGACCAATACACGCCAAAGTACTAGGTCAAGAGAGGTCCCATACCCTCTAGTGTGGTTAGCACGAAATGCTGGATAACGAAACTCACAAGATGTTCGGTCCTTAATTGACGGGCACCTTTCCAATCACACCCAACGATCACACCAATCTTACCATTGTGCCCGCGTCTAAATCATTTTTGTTTTTGGTTTTAGTTTTGCAAGTAAGCATAGCAAAATCTGAAACATAAAGTTGTAGTAAATTTTGTGTGATCAAGGTTACCGACTAAAGTCGATAATCGCCCGCCCACTCGATACTAAGCATGTCTAAGCAATGAAATCGTATCTACTAAGTGACAAGAAATCATCCAATGATCTCTAATCACAAAGAAATAACCTAGGCTCGGTAGTAGAGATCAATATTTGTCTACGTGGATATGCAAAACACGGATTTAACTAATCCATTTTAACACAAATTAAGCAATGCATACATACAAATTGAAACAAAATATTAGAATTTAAAATACGGGATTATCATGATCAAACCGCTTGCTGGTCAGCGTTGCTCAATATGGTGCGGAGGATCGTCCTCGTGGTTGCCGCAAATATCGGCCTAACGATCGAACATAACGACAAATAAGAACGAATAACACCGACAAAACTCAAACATTCAACAACATCAAACAAGCCAAAACTCACACAAGAGCCTAAGCATGAAATAACAGAATTTTAGAAACAGAGACCAAATCATTTTAAGTTATTAGCAATTTTCTATGAATTTTCTAAGCTAAAAACACAACAAGCCACTAGTTAATTACTCAACAAATTTTCATGAACAGAACCGATTATTGCAAAACCTATCCTAATAGTTAGTATACTGAAAATGAAATTTTACTGAATCGGGTTCATTGAATTTGGACAATTATTGGAAGAGATATGCATTTTCTAATTTAGAAGATACATAAGACATCATTTTATTAATTAACAGATTTTTGCTACAGATACATGGATGAAACTAATTTTAGTAAATAATACATTTAAAATGAAAATTAACAGCACTGGATTCATGCGATTTAGATAAAAATTGAATTAGTTATGCATTTTCTAAGTTTAATTGATTTAACAGTTCAACAGAAAAGCATTTCAGAAATACTAAAGCACTTAACACTTCTTTTACCGACGCACGGCTAGCCCCAACCATCGACAGAGGGCCCGCGCGAACGCTTCGACGAGCGATCGCGCATAAGGTGACGTCGAAGGCGTATTCTGAGAATACGTCTTCGGCTTACCAAAGTGCAAACCTAACCTACCCTCACAAAGAAACACGCTTCCCAACAGAGAACACACATTATCAGAGCTACACAACTAACAACTGACAGCATGGGCCCACTGTTGGAGATATGCCCTAGAGGCAATCATATTGATGATGATATTTCATTGTATCCATGATTTAATAAATGTTCCTTGAATATTGCCTTTGTGTTGATTAACAAGTATGTGACTTGTTTGTGAAACTCTTTACTTGTATGGTTATTCTAAAGTTGTCCCTAGTCGGAGTTCATGTGAGGACACACGTGAATGATTGATTAGCACATGTATCGGTTGATGACCATGTTTCACAGGTCATAGACATGGAGATGTCAAACCAATAATGTGGACACATGTTTAGAACATGGGGTTGGACCGACCCAACATGAGACATAGTAATTATTCTTATGGTTCTCTCTACACAATGTGTACGCCTTGTCCTTAGACCTGAGATTGTCGCATGTACTTGAGATGTGAATCGACCTACTTAGGGGCTATCAAACGCTACTCCGTAACTGGGTAGTTATAAAGGTAGCTTTCGGGTTTGTCATGAAGCATGCTGCGAGGCATGGTCAATCGAGATGGGATTTGCCCCTCTCTACCTGAGAGAGATATCTCTGGGCCCCTCGAGTGATCGGATCCAGAAATGCATGGCCATGCTACTTAAGGTTAAGAGTTAACCTAGTAAGGGATTCCGATCACAGATCGAGAAAGAGTGGTCACTTGAGCTCGACCAAATATCGTGAGGCAAAGGGATTGACATGTACATAACGCTGTGATGGTTCGTCCGATATGATCTTTACGCGCGCTTAGGAGTTGCCACGCCTTGCTAGAGGTCGCTACCAACTATTGACCAAGTATGTGTACTTGCGCCATGTCTAAACATACGTGAACCTATAGGTCACACACTTAAAGTGAAGCCTAGTTCGGATTGGATCCAATTAGATCGGGCATTGAGTCCTAATGGGCCTCTATTCGTAGAAGCCCATTATAAGGACGCCTATAAAAGGAGGGCAGGCGCGGTTAGAGGGCTGAGTTTTCGTGACATCCCCAAACCCCGGCGCCACCCTCCCACGCCCTAGTCGCCGCGCGATCTAGTAGTCCGGCCGTCGCCGCTCTCCCGCACGTGTGGATACCTTTGGGGCGCCGACCGTGGCGCGTTGGGACGAACCGCAAGAAAGGAGCCGTCGTGGGACACCGCGACGAGGACGAGGAAGTAGTACGACTACTCGCCCGACGCATCGCATCAATCGAGTACGACTACACCGCTCGACGTCTTTGCATCAACTTCCGCACTGCGTCTAGTGGTAAGACCGTGATCTATAATCGCAGTGATCTTGGTTTACGGTAGAATTTTTTAATTTGCGCTAGTGTAGCCTACCCGCTTCCTACGGTGGTATCGAGCGGTTCTTTGCCATGTTATAGGTTCGGGTGATTTGCATATGGCGATATGTAAATCGGTATGATCGATGTGATCGATTGTATAGTTACGTAATGGATTGGTCCGGTTTCGTGATCATGCCGCTAAGGTCGTGAAACAACGCACCTCACCGGCCGGATTCGCCATCGGGTGAACGGTGACACGTAAAAGCATTGCGGCATGCGAAGATCAATATGATTGATCGAATCGGAACCTAGATTAATAATCGATGTACCGTGATCATGCCGCTAAGGTCGTGAAACAACATACCCCTACGGTCGGATTCACCATCGGGTAGACGAAGACACGTAAAACCGGTTATGGCATGCGAAGATCAAGACAAATTGGTCGAATCTAACGAGTCGATTTGTGGTAAATATGATTTGCCGATCAAAATCCTATGTAAAAATTGCATAGATTGGATCTCTGTTTTATCTAATTTCCGCCCCTTCGAACCCCATGGGAAACCCCTCGACCCCTATCCAGAGATTGTGATTCTATGCATAAACTTGTTTTTGCAGGATGTATGTGACCAGTATGGCCTAATGTGTATGTGATGCATGTTTGTAATATTTGCATGACTGCGTGTCGTGGGTACGGCAACACTACTGAGCCACCGTGTTGTCAAAGTATTGTATTAACGGCTGCGTGCCGACTTGTGATGATTCCTAGTATCCATGTATTTTATTACTAGTGTTATGAGTAATAGCTTATAGTAGTACTCGGAGGACACATCACTTGGAGGATGGCACACATGAACCATGGAGATGGAGATCATCATGGTGGATGATTCTATGGCGATGGAGATCACCATGAGAAAATGGGCCATACCGAGTCACAACTGTGTGAATGCTATTCTGTTGTTTTACTCCTATGTATGTTTGAATGGTAGAAGTATAGCGATCCTCACAAAATGTTAAGTTAAACATATGCCCTCCCAATTAAACTTTGCACCATCCCATGTCTTGTAAATTGATGGTGGGTCTATAAAATTAGGCACCATCAACTTTCCTTGACTAGATGGGTTTTGTATCGGATACTTACATGCATAAGGATTGGTGAACTTAACAAGGTTATCATAAAGGTTATGGACCTTGGGGCATAAAGGTTGGGCGTCGGGGCATAGAGATGTCACCCAACAACAAGAGTCATATAGAGATATGATTAGCAAGGTGTTGCTTACCGAATTACCTTGTCTCCTAGCGGTGATGCAAAAGCTTACTAGTAGACTCGTTAATTGCGGATCTTGAATCGCTAAGAATCAACAGAGGGATGTTGATTTTAGTGGGAGTACATTCTATTAAATTTGTTTAATACGCTTTACTCTATCATGGTTTTATTTGTCTTAGTATTTTGCATTTCCTATTGTAGATCAATGGCATCTAGCAACCACGCACACCCTTTTGCTTTGCGATCGATTCTTGAGAAAGAGAAATTAAATGGAACAAACTATTCGGACTGGGTCCGTAACCTGAGAATTGTTCTCAGGGCAGATAAAAAGGAAAACGTTCTGGATACCCCAATCCAAGAAGAACCTGCTAACAATGCGTCTGCTGCATTAAAAATGCCTACAAGAAAGCATGTGATGACTCTCTTGAGATTAGTCGTCTTATGCTTGCATGCATGGAACGACCTTCAAAAGCGGTTTGAGGATCGGGAAGCGAATGATATGATCATAGCGCTTAAGGACATGTTCCGCATACAAGCCGGACTGAATCGGTTCAATGTATCTAAGGCTTTTCTCGAATGCAAGTTAACGAAGGTGCACCGTAGGCCCACATGTGATCAAAATGGTTGGTTACAATGACTTTGGATAAACTTGGTTTTCCAATTGGCCAAGAGTTGGCAACTCGATTTCATTTAGCGTCTCTTCCACCTAGCTATGGGCATTTCATTTGAACTACCATATGCATGGGGCGGATAAGGGCCTTAATGAGCTTTGTGGGATGCTCAAAGCAGAGAGTGACATTAAGAAGTGTGCGGGACCTAGCCATGTGATGGTACATGCGGAACAAGTCTAGCTTCAAGAAAAAGGGTAAGAAGCCATGGCCAAAGAATAAGGGCAAGGTTAAAGATATGATCTCAAGCCAACGCCTAAGCCTAATCTTTGGACTCGAGTCGAGACAAGATGCTTCTATTGTAAAGAAACTGGCCACTGGAAGAGAAACTGCAAGAAGTACATGGATTCCGATGAATGCAAGAAGAAGGCTGGAAGTAAGACTTCTACCCATGGTACACTTGTTATAAATGTTTTAGACATTTTTCTCGCAGATTCTCCTATTAACTCTTGGGTATTTGATACCGGATCAGTTGCTCACATTTGCAACTCGATGCAGGGGCTAATAAGAAGTAGAGGAGTCGCAAGAGGTGAAGTTGATTTTCGCGTCGGAAATAAAGCAAGGGTTGCTGCGTTGACCGTCGGCACCATGCAACTTCAGCTTCCTTCAAGATTTATTATGGAATTGAATAATTGTTATTATGTTCCTAGTATGAGTCGAAACATTTTATCCCCCTCATGTTTGATGAGAGATGGTTATTCATTTGCAAGTAAAGACAATGGTTGTTTGATCTCTAAAAATGGAATGTTTATGGCTTTTGCGCCCATTGTGAATGGGTTATTTATTTTAAATCTTGATGATGCGCCTATCTTTAACATAAATGCTAAAAGACTTCGACCTAATGATTTGAATCCCACCTATGTTTGGCATTGTCGTTTGGGTCACATAAGTGAAAAGCGCATGAAGAAGCTCCATGTCGATGGTCTTCTAACTTCGCTTTGATTTTGAATCATACGAGACATGTGAAGCTTGTTTGCTTGGTAAGATGACCAAATCACCTTTCAAAGGTTCTTTTGAGAGGCGTCGGACTTGTTGGAAATCATACATACCGATGTATGTGGACCAATGAGCACGATCGCTAGAGGTGGATTTCATTACTTCATAACTTTCACGATGATTTTAGTAGATATGGGTATGTCTACTTAATGAAGCATAAGTCCGAAACTTTTGAAAAGTTCAAAGAGTTCGAATGAGGTTGAAAATCAACGTGCCAAGAAAATTAAGGCTCGCGATCGATCGTGGTGGCGAGTATTTGAGTCATGAATTTAGCAATCATCCAAGAGTTGCGGAATTGTTCCACACTAACACCGCCGGAACGCCTCAAAGAAACGGGTATCCGAGCGTGATCGGACCTTGTTGGACATGGTTCGATCGATGATGAGCCATCGATTTACCATTATCCTTTGGGGTTACGCTCTAGAAACGGCAGCTTTCACACTTAATAGGTACCGTCTAAATCCGTAGTTAAGACACCATATGAGATATGGATAGGAAGAGTCACGCTTGTCTTTTCTAAAGATTTGGGGATGTGAGGCGTTTGTCAGCGACTACTGATCGGACAAGCTCACACCCAAGTCGGATAAATGCATTTTTGTGGGATATCCAGAGGAAACCTTTGGATATTACTTCTACAACCGACTAGAGGGCAAAGTGTTTGTCGCTCAAGTGGTGTTTTCCTAGAGAAAGAGTTTCTCAACGGGAGACAAGTGGAAGAACGGTGCAGCTTGAAGAAGTTCAAGATGAACCAATCGGGAAGACTCGACGAATGATGCCCATGTGGCGTAACAAGTTGAGGACCCCATGGCAAAGGAAGCACCACCACCACGGTTGGTCGGAAGGCTCCGCATGCGCGAGATATGTTATTGTTAGACAATGATGAGCCTCGACCTATGCGGAAGCAATGATGGACGCAGACTACGAGAAATGGCATAGTGCCATGAGATCCGAGATAGCATCCATGGGAGACAATCAAGTTTGGAATTTGGTTGACCCTTTGATGGTGTTAAAACCATAGAGTGCAAATGGATCTATAAAGGAAGATTGATATGGATGGAAATGTTCATATCCATAAAGCTCGACTTGTCGCAAAGGTTTTCGGCAAGTTCAAGGAGTTGACTACGATGAGACTTTCTCACCGTGAGCGATGCTTAAATCAATACGGATCATTCTAGCTATTGCGCATATTTCGATTATGAGATATGGCGATGGATGTCAAAACGGCTTTCCTTAATGGAAATTTAACCGAGGACGTGTATATGATACACCCGAGGGTTTTGTCGATCCAAACAATGCTAGAAAAGTATGCAAACTTCAAAAATCCATTTATGGATTGAAGCAAGCATCTCGGAGTTGGAACATTCGCTTTGATGAAGTGGTCAAAGGGTTTGACTTCATAAAAACGAAGAAGAATCTTGTGTTTACAAGAAGACAAGTGGGAGCCCACTCGTATTTCTAATCTTATATGTAGATGACATATTACCGATTGGAAATGATATTCCTATGCTCGAGTCCGTTAAGACCTCACCAAAAATAGTTTCTCAATGAAGGACTTAGGGAAGCAGCATATATTTTTGGGTATTAAGATCTATAGAGATAGATCAAAAGGCTAATAGGATTAAGCCGAGTACTTACATTGACAAAGTGTTGAAACGGTTCAACATGGAGGAGGCAAAGAAAGGGTTCTTGCCCATGTCTCATGGCATAAATCTTGGCAAGACTCGGTGTCCTTCGACAACCGATGGCGAGATCGCATGAGTAAGATTCCATATGCTTCGCCATTGGATCTATCATGTATGCTATGATGTGTACTACGCCAGATGTTTCCTATGCTCTAAGTGTTACGAGCAGATATACGGTGATCCAGTGAGAGTCATCGACGCAGCTAAAAACATCCTCAAGTATTTGAGAAGAACTAAGGATGTGTTCCTAGTCTACTGAGGTGAGGAAGAGCTCGTTGTAAATGGTTACACCGATGCAAGCTTCCAAACCGACAAAGATGATTACAAATCGCAATCGGGTTTTGTGTTCCTTTTGAACGGTGGTGCGGTAAGTTGGAAGAGTTCCAAGCGGAGACTGTTGCGACTCTACAACGGAGGCCGAGTACATTGCGGCTTCAAGCAAAGAAGAAGGTGTTTGGATAAGGAAGTTCATAATCGAACTAGGTGTGGTTCCTAGTGCGTGCGATCCTCGGATCTTTCTTGTGATAACAGTGGGGCCATTGCGCAAGCCAAGGAGCCGAGGAATCACCAAAAGAACAAACACATATCGGCGGTTTCATCTCATTCGAGAGATCCTTAATCGAGAGATTTAAAGATATGCAAAATACACACGGATTTGAATATTTGAGATCCTTTGAAGCCTCTCCACAGCCTAAGCATGAGGCGCACACAAGAGCTATGGGTATTAGATATCTTCTAGATTGACTCTAGTGCAAGTGGGAGATCATTTGGAGATATGCCCTAGAGGCAATCATATTGATGATGATATTTCATTGTATCCATGATTTAATAAATGTTCCTTGAATATTGCCTTTGTGTTGATTAACAAGTATGTGACTTGTTTGTGAAACTCTTTACTTGTATGGTTATTCTAAAGTTGTCCCTAGTCGGAGTTCATGTGAGGACACACGTGAATGATTGATTAGCACATGTATCGGTTGATGACCATGTTTCACGTGTCATAGACATGGAGATGTCAAACCAATAATGTGGACACATGTTTAGAACATGGGGTTGGACCGACCCAACATGAGACATAGTAATTATTCTTATGGTTCTCTCTACACAATGTGTACGCCTTGTCCTTAGACACGAGATTGTCGCATGTACTTGAGATGTGAATCGACCTACTTAGGGGCTATCAAACGCTACTCCGTGAATCGGGTAGTTATAAAGGTAGCTTTCGGTTTGTCATGAAGCATGCTTGCGAGGCATGGTCGATCGAGATGGGATTTGCCCTCTCTACCGAGAGAGATATCTCTCGGCCTCGAGTGATCGGGTCCGAAATGCATGGCCATGCTACTTAAGGTTAAGAGTTAACCTAGTAAGGGATTCCGGATCACGGGATCGAGAAAGAGTGGTCGACTTGGAGCTCGACCAAATATCGTGAGGCAAAGGGATTGACATGTACATAACGTTGTGATGGTTCGTCCGATATGATCTTTACGTGCGCTTAGGAGTTGGCACGTCTTGCTAGAGGTCGCTACCAACTATTGACCAAGTATGTGTACTTGCGTCATGTCTAAACATACGTGAACCTATAGGGTCACACACTTAGGGTTGAAGCCTAATTCGGATTGGATCCGAATTAGATCGGGCATTGAGTCCTAATGGGCCTCTATTCGTAGAAGCCCATTATAAGGACGCCTATAAAAGGAGGCAGGGGCGCATCGTTAAGGGTTGAGTTTTTCGTGACATCCCCAAACCCCGGCGCCACCCTCCCACGCCCTAGTCGCCGCGCGATCTAGTAGTCCGGCGCGCCGCTTCTCCCGCACGTGTGGATACCTTTGAGGCGCCGCATCGTGGCGTTGGGACGAACCGCAAGAAAGGAGCTGTACGTGGGACACCGCGACGAGGACGAGGAAGTAGTACGACTACTGCGCCTCGACGCATCGCATCAATCGAGTACGACTACACCGCCTCGACGTCTTGCATCAACTTCCGCACTGCGCGTCTAGTGGTAAGACCGTGATCTATAAGCTCGCAGTGATCTTGGTTTACTGGTAGAATTTTTTTAATTTGCGCTAGTGTAGCCTACCCGTTTCCCTACACCCACATGGCAGTGACTAAGAAAATAACACAACGGTAGGATTAAGGTTTACTAAACACGATTACCGAGAGGGCCCACAATTCGAGAGACTCAAGGTTAACATGATTAGAGTTAAACTAATCATCACCGCGGTTCACCGCGAAAGACGCGCACGCACGCGCGGCGCGCGGCCAGATCTTGCAAACCAGGAGGTTTCTGGGCGAAAGAGTGGTACCTTCGGGTTCGCAAGGACCCCGCGAACTCGATGACGGTGACGCGGAGCCCAATGGTCGACGGAGATGAGCTCACGACGGCCGGAGGCGGAGAAGAAGCTACGGCTCTCGCAGAGAAGGCGCTACAGACTTCGAGCAGCTTCGAGAAGGTGCGCCACGGGATCGCCTCGACTCCAGGAGCAATAAGCACAAGACAAAGTCGAAGAAGAAGGTCCGAGGCGGCCGGAATTGCCACGGCGGCGAACACCGTGGCGCGAGGAAGAAACACCCGCACGACCTCCACGATGCACGAAAAGACGTAAACGAGCCCACCGTTAGACTCGGAGGATGATTGCGATCACGAGGACCAAGTGACGAGGTTAGAGACTCACCGAGAACTAGCAAGCTCGCGGGACCGCCGCAACCGGAGGCGAGACGACGATACGCCGGTGATCCACCGGACGCCAAGGACCCGGTTGGGCAAAATGGAGGCGTCGAGCGTGGATCACGGCGGCGTGGTTGCGGGATCAAGGCGGCGCTAACACGGTGGCGCTACTTTCGCCTCTTCGCGGCGAAAGCAGAAGCGCGGAGAAAGTGAGAGAGCGAAGGAAACGATGAATGAGTGAGTGCGGTGAGGTTATAAAGCTCGCGATGCTCCACGACGGACACGAGGGCAAATAGGTGGCGCGACGAGGTACGTGGCACACATGCGTGATCGCCGGTGCGCTCCGGTGAGACGCGAGAGGACGAGGACGGCCGACAAGTGGGGTCCACCCGCCGATGACTCACAAAGCGGTGCGAACCGGTGGCTTGATTTGATCGATGCGCACCGACCGTTGGATCCGAAATGGCCGGTGAGATTGGTGTATGCATTCGGACAGTCGGTTGCGCGACGCAACGTGGATCGCTCGATTGCATCGGACGGTCACGATCGATTGGACTCGCGCACAAGTGCGTTTAGTTGACGCGACCGAGTCAAGTGGTACGAGTCGGACTCGAGCCTGAGTTGGGTTCGGGCCCGAGGAACAGTGTTTTCTGATTTGAGGTTTTAAAAGGCTGAGAGAGTTTGGAGAATTTTTAAAGGTAGCTCCTGAGCTCCAAAAATTTCGAAATTTTTATGGTAGCTACTTGAGACAGAGAACAACATTGCATAAATTTTCCAGAACTTTTTATGCAATGAAAAGTTCTGCAGAAAATTCACAAGCATGCTGACCTAGGATTTGACCAGATTTTCAACTAGTTTGACTTGGCCATTTGAAATAGCAAACAAAATCTAAAAATTGTGAAATAATTCAGGGAGGTAGATAGGATGATCAATATGATAGGAAAAATAATTTCCGAGGGTGATCACAAGTTTGAAAGCCAAGAACTTGCTGACAACAATTTCCATTCACAAGAATTTAATTCTAGAAAATGGAAATTGCTAGGGAAAATTTGGAAAACTTCCAAATGATTTGAAGAGACAACAAAAGTTTTTATTCCTCCTCAAAATTTTACATTTGAAATACAAACCCTAAGTTAGGGCTGTTACATCCGAACTCAATTAAAAAGGGCTCAAGAATAACCACCAAAGAGCACAAGACCATAAGTTACCAAATCAACTCCCCGAAACGACTAACCCATATGGAAGAACGAGTAATCATTTGAGAAGACCCAAAATTTCAGAACTAAATTCTAGCTCAAAACAGCCCAAAGATCAAGGTACAACCACCTAATAGAGTATAGGCATTTAGCTAATTTCATATCACTTCTTACCCTTACATTCCCTCAAGTTTTAGTTGAATTAACCCCTCATTTCCTACCACCTATACTAATTACTAGCTAGCTATCCAAATTCTTTCTCCGAGCTCTCATGGTTCTCCCAAAACCAACTTAATCGATAATAGCTAATTTTTGAAAGGAAGAGAGGAACAACGTTTCCAAAACTTGATCAAGAGTAAGGTGAGATGAGCAAGCTAAGACAGGTAAGAAGTAAAATCAGAGAACTTACTTAAGTTTTGTAAACCTTTTGAAAGTAAGTTTTCAAAATATCCTAGAGGCGACCAAGCTAGGGGTTGCTACGGTCAGTATGGCTCTGATACCAACTTTGTGAGGACCCGGAATATTTAACTAGTAACACTTAACCTCCAAATGGCTCTAGCATTACTAATTAAACATTCTAAGCCTCGATGGACATATGCTTCCCAGAATTGCAGCATATGCACATCATCACAAAATTACACATCATTTCCATACAACATACATCACTAAGTTCAACAACGACATACATAAAGTAGAGTTATTACAAAAGAGCCGACTGGCCAAATAGAACAATATACAAGAATGACAACGGAAGCAAAAGGTGTCATAAGATGGCTAGAACAAAAGTCGACCGGTTAGCCGCACCAACCACAGGGCAACCGACCGGGCCGCCAAGCTAGTCGCCTCACAAGCTACCACAACACAGCTCACAAAAGTGAGGCCCCTCAAGCTCACCTTCTTCCTCTGCAACAATTACATTTAAGCAAGATAACTGAGTACACAAAGGTACTCGCAAGATTGACGTGTGGAATAGCATACCTATTCATAAACTACATGCAAGCTTATTTAGGTGGAGGTTGTATGTCTCATTTTGCATAAAGCCAACTTTATTTGCAATAATGTAATACATTTAAAAGCAAGTTTGCAAATCTGTTTTGTTGTCAAGATAACAGCGAAATAAAGATACATACAAGTAACCACCTGGAAGTGACTATCCCAATAGCCACCACAATCATAGCACGAATCCCCGATTCGTACCACCCATCAAGTTTTAATTAAAAAGGTTGTAGTCTAACTCTTGAAAAGCTTACCCAAGCGTGTCCATAACCTAGGACGAGGCTATTCGAATAGTTTTAACCCTGCAGGGGTGTACCAATGTACCCACACTTGCATCGCCTTTAAGCCACAAAGCACACTTCAAGGTATGCCACACGGCTAAGTCCTACGAGACGCTTTCCAATATTGTGCATTGACTACGAGCCGCTCGTATGGGTAGAAACCCATACGCTTACATTGCAAGCCGAAAGACAACAAATCCCATCACGGGTGAAGTCTTTCGGACACTACAATGCTCCCAACACCATCCCTCCCGCGACTCCTGCGACCAAGCCAATACACGCCAAAGTACTAAGTCAAGAGAGGTCCCATACCCTCTAGTGTGGTTAGCACGCACAAATTGCTGGATAATGTGTACTCACAAGAAGTTCGGTCCTTAATTGACTCTGCACCATTCCAGTCACACCCATAAGCACACCATTCATACCATTGTGCCCAAGTCTAAATCATTTTGTTTTTCAGTTTTTAGTTTTCATCAGTAGACATGGCACAAGGCTGAAATCATAATTCATAATAAGTTTTATGTGATCAAGGTTATCGACAAGTCGATAACTGCCCATTTCTACGGAAGCTAAGAATGGCTAAGCAATTAATTCGCAAACTACTAAGTGACAAGAGCTCATCCACGAACCCTAAATCACAGCAATAACCTAGGCTCATGGTAGTAGAGGATAATCATTTGCTAAGGAAATGCATCTACTAGGCCAACTAACGACAATAGTTAAAACAAGATAGCAATGCATACATAGAAGTTGTAAACAACATAAATACTTAAAATACTGGGATTAACATGATCAAACTGCTTGCCTTGCTGGTCTGGCTCTTGCTGCAGAGGAGGATTCTCAGGTTCAATATATTCTTCGGAACCTAACGCGAAAATGCGATAAACCAAATAAGAACGAAGAACACCAAACAAAACTCAACAGCAAAAGACATCCAAATCCCATGAAATTTACACAGCGGTTAGAGGTTGATTTTAGACAATTTTAGAAACAAGAATCACTTCATTTGGACTAAGCATGAAAAAGTTATGGCTAAAACTAGTTCTCTCAGCCTATAAGTTCCCTAAATTAATTATTGGTACTGTTCATGGCGAAAATTTCTACAATGATCTAAGCTCTGAAATTTTTATAGCAAGTAGATTATGACATCCTAATGACAGCAAAGTTGAGCTTACAAAATTTGAAGTTATAATTATTTACTTATGATTTTTCTAAGTTGCAAAACTAGCGTAATGCACTTTCCAGAAATATAAACATGTGCAAAACCTATTTCATATTAAAGCATGCCAACAGGGGGATCTTCTAGCATCAATTTCATATATGTTGGATTTACAGGGAATTACTTGTGTCTTTTACAACATCCAATGAATTTTTAAATGCTACCAATGAGGTTAAAACTATTATCATATATTTCAAGTGCTTTTAGGCCTACAACCACTTTTAGATTACAGTTTATTAAATAACAAAATTAACCCAGTTGAAATTACCTCATTTGGAGATATACAGAAAAAGATATGCATTTTCTAAGTTTTAATTTAATTTCTGGAATATTTAAAATGGCTGAAATCAAGTTATTATAGATTACAGGATTTTCTACCACAGAAGCATAGCTAAAAGCATTTTTATAATAAGATTTAGTGAAATACAAATTTATTACAGTTGGATTCATTTAAAAAGGATCTATTTTGATTTAGATATGAATTTCTAAAGATTTAATACAATTTTTAGTTGCTAAATAAATACTTACAGAAATAAACAACACTTAACCAGAAAAGAATTGACGTGGACAAATATGGGCCATTGATTTGGAATCTAACGGCGCGTGCGAGGGGTGCGCGAGAGCGACCCGAACGGCCCAAAAGATCACGACCGTTGATCAAAGATTGGAGGGTCCATACTGAGTGCGGTTCGGGCGACCCGATCAACAAGACGAACCACGCACCGTGATCAAGCGATGAACGGCCCACAGCGATGAGAGGATCGGGTGACCCGATCGGCGCAATGATCTGGGCCACAGATCGCAAAATGGACGGCGGCCAATGAACGAAGTGCGAAATGGAGCGCTGACACGTGGGGTCGCATGTCAGTGACTGAGAGTCACACACACGGGCTTTAACACACGTGCACAGGGCTCGGGTCCCACATGGAAGCGAGACACAAGGATATTTTAGGACAGCAATTAAATGCTAATGACCAATGATTAGTGATGATTAGCAATTAATGCGTCCTAAAGATTTTGACCAGAGGTGATTTAAGTGATTGGGGGCCCACCTAGCAGTGGCACAAGGGACAGTTTAGGACCAATTAAATGCTAACAATGATTAACATTTAATGAATTCGAAATTAGTCCTAATGACCGGCGAGGTTTCAGCCTCACGCCCACACGTCAGTGACCCAAAAGACCATTTCGGGCACATTAATGCTAAGACAGGGATTCAATGATAATCATTAGCATTAATGATGTCCGAAAGCATCAGTTAGCGCTAGTGGGTGATTACAGAGGGTTGGACCCACATGTCAGTGAGACATTTAGCCAAATTAAGACACAATTAATACTTCTAATGATTGACAATAATTGGGCATTAACTGTGTCCTAATAATTTGACGAAAACGGGAGTTTCTCAGCTGATAAAAACCGAGTGAGAACAGCGGCTTGTCGTCGGCGACTCCGGTCGCGGCGGCGCCAACCAAACTATCAAAATGGGTTCGCAATAGTGTTGCGGACCCAATGGTGATGACCTCGCCGGTGGTGGAGGTCTAGAACGCCGGCGAGCCGGAAAACAAAGATGGAGCCATTTTCGGCAAAACATGAAAATAGCAAAATGCTCCGCTGCGGTCCAGGAAAGCGAGTGCCAACACTTCTAGGGACTAATAAGAAGCTACCTGAGCCAAGGTGAGCTTCAAAAGTGGTCGGAGAAGCTTGAACACGATGGAGTTCACCGGAGCCGAGGAAGATGAAGTGGAAGATGAGGTTCTGAGCACAATGAGTGGAACCAAATCATTACCAAAGTTTCATTATAGCTCAGAGAGGCTCCAAAAGCAAGTAATTGCAAAATGAACCACTTACCGGAGCTGCAGAAGAGAGGGAGTGAAACCAGCCGAAAATCTCCAAACTTAAAATTGAGTGATTCCTGTGAATGCAACCCAAAATTAAGTTAGGGGAAATATAAAGGAAGTTGAGGAGCTCAAAAGGGTGCAAGAAATATTGAAGTTGAACCACTGGACACCAAGATCCACATTGGAGCTCCACAGTCGAAAATGGTGTTTTGAAGATTTGAAGTGGTTTTGAGCTCAAATACAGAGAATAAGCAAAGTGTGGTGTAAAGGAACACCAGGAGGAGTTAAGGGGGGTTTATATATAGGAAGGATTAGGGTTTCGAGCACGCACATGAGTCCATGGTGAGCTCGGTTCATGGCACTGTCCATGGACCAAGAAATGATGGGAGCAATGAGACTCGGGATGGAGGAGCCGAAAGCCCGGGTGCATTTAATGCCCCACAGAGTGATGTTGACGAGCAAGCTCGAAGTGACACAACGAGCCGCTCTCCTCTCTCTTTCTTCTCGCCATGGACGCATGCGCGCACGCAGAGACAGAGGAGGAAGAAGAACGAAAGAAATCATGGCTATTGGATTGAAAATGGACGGTCACGATTCAAAGGGTCCAGCCGAGGGTTTTTACACTCCAATCAATCAGAGCGGTTCGATCAAGATCGAACGGTTGGGATCCATTGAGATGTTCGGGTGACCCGAACAGCCCATTGAACCAAGACGGTTGGATCTTAATCCAACGGCAGATTAGATGGCGCGTTCAGCGGCGCCGAACAGCGCCATCTCCCGAGCCGCTTGATTTAGATCCTATGGCTGATATCGACCGCGATTAACGGGGACCCAGTGCAGTTAGTTGATTAGGCTCAACCAAGTGGCTCGAGCCCGAGTCCGACTCAAACCCAAGGAACAGTGAATCAGCTTTAGGTTTAAAATTAAGCTGAGACTTTTGAGGATTTATTTGAGGTGTCAAAAGAACTCCAAAAATTCTGAAATTTTTACAGGAGCTTGCTGCCTTAGATGTTGACCTTGTAAAAAAATTTCAGAGGTTTTTATGTAGTGCATTTTTCTCCAAAAATTCGGCAAGGTTCTGATTTAGGGTTTGACTGAAAGTCAAACAGGTTTGACTGCCATCTAAAATATTCAAACAATTTCTGAAAATTGTGAAATTTTTCAGAGGGGTCACATACCATCCCAAGAACTTAGGAAAAATATTTCCAAAAGATGATCAAAAGGTTTGACAAGATTGTTTTTGAAGGGTCAAGATTTGGATCAAAAGACTTGTGACTTTGTATTTCCATAACTTCTTGTGCAATACTTGTTCAGTACAAACAGGAAACACATGATGTAAGAAAAAATTTTAATTTCTACTCATTTTCTTACATTTGAAACACAAGCCCAAAATTGGGATGTTACAAGGCCGCTGGCGCTGGTGCCCGTCGTACTGCGGTGGGGGAAAAGGCTACGGGAAGAAGCTGGGCGGCGGGAGCACGGGGTGCGATGACAGGTCGATCTCGGGTAGGAGATGATGCGGAGCGCGCGGCCACACCAGTACATGCGACTAGGGGCGGGCTCCCGCCGCCATCGCTCGTCTTCGCCGCTATCTTGCGGCAGCACGCACAACGCCGCCGCCCGTGCTTGTGCTTGGCCGGTTAGGGTTGAAGAATAGAGAAAGCCTGGGCAGCCCAGCAGCCAGCAGCCCATCCGCCAGCACGCGGCCCAGCAGCCCGAAGCCTAGCTGGCCAGGAAAGCCTGGACAACTGCCCAGGCTGGAGGGATGCTGTCTCCGCCACTGCCACGGAGGAACCTATAGAGGAAAAAAAACGGATTCGGGAGGGAAAAGAACCACGTACAGGAGGGGAAAAAAAGGAAACGGAGGCTAAAGAAAAAAAGAAGAGCAATACCCCTAACGTGAAAAGAAAGAAAGGAAAAAAGAAGAGATGAGCCTTACCTATTCTACTGGTATTTAGGCCTTAAATTTTATAGTTAGTTATTACATGCTAAAAGTCCATGACAGTCGTTTTATAGCTTCTATGAAAAAAGTGAAATATTCTAGACATTCTAAGAAAAACACCGGGCTATTAATTTGGTGGACCCTTATTATGCCATACATGGGATGTTATTACGAAAAAAATATACAAGAAATTCTCAACAAAAAAAAAAAGAAAGAAGAGAAACAACTTGCCTTAATTTGGTGGGCCTAGTTATATATCCACATATATATAATTTGACGTTCGAGACTTTGAGATATCATCATATCTTTTAAGTATATCTAATGAGGAATGTATTTGGAGGAAGTTACTGGGATAAGATAAGTTCGATAGGAACTCTATCGACAAAGTGACCAACAATGCTCGCAGCACACACCATCACACACGCCTACCAGACACAGCCTAAACTTAGAGGGCAATGTTAGTACAGTTGTTTGGTTGAAAAACTATCCGCTATTTTGAAATCTCATGTCTTATTTGAAATTGAAACACAGGAATTTCGCAGGAAACGTTGATTTCCGCCAGGATCTTACGAAATTCCGGTTTGCGGCAGATTAACCAGGCATCAACTTGATCGGCGACACTTCTGACTTCCCCAGTGTCGGTCGAAACCAGATAGGTGTCTGAAAAGTAAAAGTATCGTACCGACTTGAGTAGCACCACGTGACTTGCGGATGCTTCTGATCATCCAAATCAAACACCACCACGTCGTAGTCTTCTGAGGGATACTCAAAGAACTTAGTCACGGTGAAGCACACGCAATTCGGCCGAAGAAGATGCTCATCTGATGATTCGCGATTAACGCTCGCGAAGAACGGGTAGTTCGCACCCAGGAACAACGCACGATCGCCGAGGCTGGTGACGCGGCTCCATCCATCACCGTCGGAACCGGCAGCGTCTACATCTAGCTCGTACAAGCGTACTCCGTCGCCTTCGTACCTGACGATCTCTCGCTCCTGCTTGTAACTAAACTTGTAGCCCCGGACGTCGCGGCCGTACGTGCAAGCGAGGAGGAGGCGACGGCCGTCAGCCGACTCTGCCAGGTTCCACAAGTACTTGAAGTCGTCGTGGTTGACCCGCGGCGGCCGCACCAGCTCCGGTTCGGGCCACGCGCCGGCGCGCAGGTCCCACGCGTATATATTGCCATTGATGCCGTCGACGGCGAAGACCTTGCCCTTGTGTACGATGGCGTCGCCGTAATAATAAAACCATGGCTGACTGGGGTTCTTCAAGGCCGTCCAGCTCTGGTCGCCGCCTCTCGCCATCGCCAAAAGCGAACGAGTGACAATTGCAATGACTAGGTATTCGTCGCCGTAGCCGGACGGCGTCTCGCATATGACGATCCTACGAAAGGTGCACGTCCACCTGTCACATCCTTGCCGAACGCCGCAGTGGTAGCCTGTCGATTCGACATCGGGGATGGTGGCGATGGCGGGAAGATCAATCTGATCGCCAGTATAAGGGTTCACGAGCTGCGCGTTGCAGTGCTCGTCGACGGTGGCGAGCCAGCCGGCCTTGGCACCAACCCACCACCTGTTGCGGACGGCTCTGATGAAGGCGGGGAACGTGGGCCACAGGGTGAACTCGCGCGCGCTGGAGAGGTCGGCCAGCTCGAAGGTGCACTCGTCGTTGTCGCTTTCATGGTCGGCTTCTTGGCTGTCGTCCTCCTCGCGTGACATGAGCATGCACGGCGTACCAAAGGGCAGGGAGGTGTTCGTGGCAATGGCCCTGGCCCACGACGCACAGACGCCGGCGAGCCGGGCCGTGCTGAAGATGTCGAGGTGGTCGACCACGGCGTGTACCATCTCCGTGGGGAGGTCGGCCCATGGCCGGGCTCCGTTGGTCGACGGCGCAGCCATGCTCAACCGACTAATTAGGATCTTGGCATAAACGCATGTATGGTTACGCGTGTATATACACAAACCGTTATTATAGTCAGATTCTGACACGTGAAGGACTTCCTATCTGAATCAAGTTGGCCAATTCGCATCGGAGTATGATTGATCGTCTGATGCTTGCTACGCGCGTGCGCCTGCGTCCGTGTACGCACGCACGCCGAGATCGAGCTCGAACGCCTTGCGTGGCCACCTCGTTGGACACCGCCATACCGGGCTATCGCCTCAAGAAGGTGTTGGGCCTTGGTCGGAATAGAAGAATCGCATACACAAGTATATAAAGTAAATGAACACAGCGATATAGGGGCTCTTTCTTTATTTCTCTTCTCGATCAACAGTCCATACAAATGATTGGGGTCCCCCTATATATAGATTAAAGGGATGAGGAGCCCGCTTATGGGTCAAGCCTGTCGGCCTAGATCTAAGTTTTCCATCACACCCTCTAGGGCACTTATTCGACATGTTTATGTCTTGTCAAAACTCTAAAAAAATCTAGTAAAAAAATTTGGAGAAATAGCACATGATACACGTTCTGCTGCGTTGCGTGAATTACCTTATTAAAAACCTTAGCCGAGAAACTTCAGAAAAACTCATCAAGAGAAAAAGAGTATAATCCACCCAATTTCATTTAATCTCCAGAATTTATTCTTTGGGTACTCGATTTTCGTGATCAAGTTTTAATAATGAGTTCATGAAGATTCTCCCCCTGAGTTCTGCACTTCTCTAAGTCTCATTATTCTAATTCCATGTATGCACCTTTCAAAGCTAGATGCTGGAAGTGACTTAGTGAATAAATCTGCAAGATTTTCACATGACTTAGTATGCAGTATTTTAATTTTGTCTATCTTTTGCAATTCATGAGTGTAGAAGAACTTAGGGTTGATATACTTTGTGAGATGACTCTTCACATAACCCATTTGCACTTACGCAACATAAGCTGCATTATCTTCATAGATAATAGTAGGAGTTTGCGCAGTACTCAATCCACACGACTGCTGAATATGGTGAATCATCCATCGAAGCTAAGCACATTCTCGTGAGGCCACGTACAGTACTATGATTTTCGAGTGTGTCGGCGTTTAGGACTCTCGTCACAGAACGGACAAATAAGAATAAAAAAGATAAATAGAGATTACTATCTATTCGCCAAGGGATTTGAAATGGTGATGTGTATTGCAAAGAGTATGCTCTGATTAAAGGGAAAAGACTATGAATCTCAATCTGAATTCGAGTTGGGCATGATTACAAAGGCACATAGGCCGGTTTTTTATAGTTCACTAAACGTTGGCAATTAGTTGTAGTGGTACCTCTTCGCGCCAAAGGTTGCGTCTCTTCACACCAATCGTCACGTCCCTTTGTGATGACCGTTATAGCCGATATCTCCACATGTAACTGTTATTAGCCATATGTGGGCAACTGCCTTCTAGGACCTCCTCTGCGGGGAAGAGGTCCTAGAGGAGGTTCTGGAGAGGTCCAACTAGGCCTCCGGAAGAAGTTGGGAACGGTCAAAGAAAATACTTCTAGGTCCACGTTTTGAATGCTTAGTTGATCTTAGGCCCAGAAAGCTAACTTGGGCCTAGCAAAATCATGCCTATTTATTAATAAGTGAATAAAGATATAATCGGATCATTGACTAGTCAATAATCCTCGTCAGCTTGCCCCTCAACTTCAAGTGAAAATAACTTATTTGAAGAGGTTTTTGACTATAACTAAACTTGGTCAAGAAGATAGTTTTACTTTGCTAATAACCATTTCCCTCAAGAAGTAGGAGCATCAGTCGTATATATTTATGAAAGCAATTCCCAAAGAGACAATTATGCTTTAGTTTTCAGCGATTTATTAGGAACGAACTCTAAAAAATCTTATCTATCTTACAACACATGGCTGATTTTATATACCAAATGATTTTGTATTCTTCCGCCCGCAATAGTTACGGGTTGAAGATAACTTTAGGAAAAAGGAAAACAACTTTTTAAACTGCTTTTCCATATACGTCTCTAACGCGCAAAACGACCTCCTTGACCAGACGTGTGTTGTCACATCGCCGATAATCGAGGTGCAGTTGTTACATCTTTGAAGTAGTGGGTTTTAAATGTATCAGGGGTATATATGAGTCTTTTACCTCTCCTTAGGTACGTTTTTACCCCAACCGTTTTCACTTTCCCCATCCGCCGAGTACCTTTCGTCCTCTACGAACCTTCGAGGAGAAGGATCTTCATTCCACCATCGAATCAAAGCAATGGTGGGATGGAAACCGTCAATGCTATCCGGGGAGGAGCTCAAAGGACTAGAGCAAGATGGGCATCTACCGGAGAAAGCTCTCATAGAGTGGCGTGCACCAGGAGGGGAGATTGAACCGAGCCCTCCGGATGGTTTCACGGTACTCCTAGTGCCCTATCTCCGAGCAGGACTTCATTTACCAGAATGTGATTTTCTGATTGAAATTCTTAATCATTATAGAATTGAATTAGTACAACTTGTACCGAATTCAATCCTGGTACTTAGCATTTTTGCCCACATGTTTGAGGCATTTTTAGGAATAGCCCCCAGTTTGCGTCTGTTTGGGTTTATTACCAAATCATTCGCAACAAAAAAAAGTGTTAGTTCCTTGGGCTCTGTTTATTTTAAATTCTAAGATACCAACAAGAGGGTGTTCTCTTTTTTGGCTACCAAAGACACTAGCCAGACATGGAACAGTGAATTGTTTTATTCTGAAGTTCCAAAAGGAAGTAGGATTACCTACAACCGTAATGAGCCACTAGAGTGATCTTCAAAAAGTCGAGCTGTTGACAAGGAGATCAAGCTCTCAAATGATGAGAAGAGAGTAGTCCTGGTGATCAGCAACTTGGTAGAGGGAGGTCTAACTGGATGAAAGGTTGTCCATGACTTCCTTAAAAACAAGATGTTCCCCCTTTAAAAGGGGGGAGATATTATCATACAATCATGATGTCCCTGAGAATGGTAACATCTTAGTTATCTTTTTTACTTAAACTGAATTTTCATAGTTTAGAGTAAAGTAATTTTGTATTATACTGCGACTCTTTCAAATGATGAGGTCCTGACTAGGACCTCAGTCCTGTTAAGGGATCGGGTTCCAGAAAAAGAACCGATCGATATAGAGGCGCAGCCCCCAAGCTTGATTTGGGTGACTTTATCACTGAGGAAGGATCGCACAGTGGTAAGTACTCATAGAGATCAACTAGACATAAGAAGTGAATTTACTCATATCTAATTTGTATATTTTTGGAAAAACGACATCGAAGAAACATCCCATCTCAGATGTCGATACAAGCTCTTCTCCTCCTTTGGCAAAGAGTGCAAGAATAACTTCGAGACCTCCTATTATGCCAAAGAGGATAAAATCTGCACCGGCTTTGGCTTTAGCTTCTCCAAGACCTCTTGCTTTAATTCCAACCCCATCAAGACCTTCCACCTGTTTCCAACAAAAGTTAAGACTTTAGTTTCCAGATATATCTCTAACCCCCAGCCAATATCTTCTATATCAACTTTCTTGGCTGGAGTGATTCAGGGTAAAGGATCGTAAGGAGAGTCCGGAGAGAAGGTCCCTCTTTAGAGGGTTCCAAGGCCAAGGACCTCCCTGGCCTTGGTTCCCTCCTTGCCAAAGCAAATGAGAGAACCCACTTTCACTGTAAATGAGGATTTTATGTCATTTTTTAGCGAAAGTGGCTTCGAGATCGAGTAAGTTCTTTGATTATAACTTTTATGATTTTGACTTTTAAAATAATCATTCCTCTCTCTTTTTTAGCCTTTCTTTACCGTTGGACCCACAAAAGGGACAACTGACAGCTCAGGAACAAATGTCACCTTCAATCATATTGGCAACAGAGGAATCCTTGGCAGAAGAGATTCCGCCAATGGAAGTACTTCCTAGGACCACTGAGGAAGTGGCCCAGGATGTCCTGATGATGACTACTGGGACATCCAAGGGGATACCACATGATATGGAGGTCCAAACTGAAAGGACGTCCCAAGAGGATCAAACAGAGGAGGTGGTCCAAGAGACCACTGAAGCTCAAGATGAAGATCGTATCTTGGTAAGTTTTTCTTTATTATCTTGGTAATTTTTGCCTTAAATATACCAACATGAATCTGACTCATAGAATGTCTTAGGAACCGCAAGGTACAAGTATTGACCCATCCAGAGGAATTTTTTGTCTGTTTCAGTTGGATCAACCCGAGGATGAGATTCCTCTGGAAAGTACTCCTCCTAGAGCTGAAAAGAAGGACATCCAAGACCTCATGACTTCTGTCAAAAGGTGCTGGAGAGTCAACATCGACATGGTAGAGGAGATTAAAACTTTTGCAGAGGAGAAAGAGAAGTAAGTACAGGAAGCTAATAATTCAATCGTAAGATTCCAACTGGACAATTAACTTATGCCTTTGTTTACTTTGTAGGGAGTGTTTACTAGCAAAAGTTGGATAGGAGAATGCTGAGTCTGCACTTCAAACTCTCGAATTGAAATTGTCTGAGGCAGAAAAAAGATCTGAGAAGAGTGCAGTGGTCATGGTAGAGAAAACCGAAGAAATTCACCTCTTGACTCAAAAAAATGAAAAGTTACAAGAGATCCTGAACAAACAAGCTAAAGAAAGCCATGGTCTCTTTGAACAAAACAAGATACTTCTTAAGGAGAAGGAAGGTAAAGAACCTCTCTTTGTTCCTTACGTAGCACTTGATCTATAAAATGCAATACATGAATTGTATTCTCTTTTCTTCGTTCCTTTTTTAGAACTAGAAAAGGCAAAAGAGGATCTTCAAAAGACTTCTGCTAACAAAGATCTTCAGATTCAAGACTTGAAGGAAGTGGAAGAACGGAGTCGTACTGCCCTGCAAGAGTTTGAAAAGAAGATAGAAACCTTAATGAAGGCTGGCAAGGAAATTACCAAGGTTACTGGAAACAATTTTTCCCAGATTTCATCGTCTCTGTGAGAGATCGCAGAACATCTGAAGGCCCCGATAACTCCTCTTGCGACAAAGATGTCCTTGGATAACCTTAGAAATGATATCTATACTCAAATCAAATATATTCCAAAACACATACCTGCTATGAAGACTACCATATATCAATCTTTGACAAGAGTAATGAGTCAGGCTTTAAACCGAGTCTTGTTGAAGATTGATCTCCTTTATGGAGATTCTGTTGATCTTCAGAAGCTTATCCCTACGCCCAAGTTCAAGACAAAAGAAGCAGGTATTACGGCTCAAGCCAAGATCACGCCAGTGGTGGAAGAGATCATTAGAAACATTGAAGCTAGGGCTCCTACCATTTCTTCAAGTGTTCCTAGCTCAAGTGCACAAAAGTGACATTGTAATGATACAGATGTTTTGTTTGAAATTGTATGTGACAATGAAAAATTTTGGTGTATGATAATGATAATTCATTCATTGGAAATTAATTTGTCAAAAATTGACTGACTTGCTTTTGCAAATGTAGCATATTTTGCTATGCAGTAGCCCCCTACTTGGAACACTGTGTCCGGCAATGGGAAGCATTAGGACCAGGATATCTGTCGCAAAATCAATGATCTGTTCCAGTGTGTATTCAGGAAGATGAAGTCAGACTGGTAGGCTCTTATGCAATGGGAATTGGCTTATAGAAGAGGTCATAAACAGTTGTCATTTCCCAAACGTATACTGATGGCCATTTGATAAGTACATACACTTTGATCCATTTGCTGAATTGAGCAACCGTAAGCACTTTATAAAAGTTGATGATCATGTATGTGAAATGATACGAAACAATTTTATGCTGAAAATGACAATCATTATGATATTGATAATAAAATGATAACTGAATTTATGATGTATAAAAAGATACTTATACATAGAATTTTTGAAGATGTTCAATGTTCCATTTGTTAGATAAAACATGACCATCCTCTATGGCTAACCTAACTGATCCTGGCCTAGAGACAGAGACTATCGTATATGGACCCTCCATCTAGAGGACAACTTATTTAAGTTGGCTTGGTTCTGGATTCGTCTCAGGACCAAGTTGCCCACATGAAGTGTTCTTGGACGAATTCTTCTATTATAGTAGTGACTCAACCCTTGCAGATAGGTAGCCGATTTTAAGAGTGCTCGATCATGTCTTTTTTCTAGCATGTTGACATCGTCTTCGCGTAATTCTTCCTGATTTGTTTGATCTTGGAGGTCTATATGTTGGTGATATGCCCTAGAGGCAATCATGGAGATGATTGTATCACGTCTATGTTTATGAGTTCTTGAATAAATGTTATTCTGTTCCTTGAATGAATCGTTAGTTCAAGATCAACGAGTATGTGACTTGTTGGTGAAACTCTTCGACTTGTATGATGTCATTCTAAAGTATCCTCGGTCGAATGTCACCGATCGAACACCGGTGACTCTACGATCAAAGACATATATTGATTGATGACTATGTTTCACCGGTCATGGATATAGGGATATCGAATCAATAATGTGAACACATGTTAGAGAACATGGGGTTGGATCGACCCACCTTGAAACACTATTGAGATTGTTATGATCCTGTGTGTCATTAGTTGGTCTCAAGCAATGATGATGTATAATCCTTAGACCTGAGATCAGTATGGTTCCCTACATGTGTAATAGCACTCTTAAGGGTTGCCAAACGCTACTCGTAACTGGGTAGTTATAAAGGTAGCTTTCGGGTATGCTATGAAACATGAGGAGGGATGTGACTGGTCGGATATGGGATTTGCCCCTCCTAACATAATGGGAGAGATGTCTCTGGGCCCCTCGAAGTAGTCGGATAAAGAAAGTGCATGGCCATGCCACTAGTGGTCGAAGTGTTCAACCACGTAAGGTTATCCGACAACTCGATCGAGAAAGTTTTGAACAGTCCATGGATGACACATTATCTCACCTGGAGTTCAAACCAGATATCGTGAGGCAAAGGGAGAATACTAGAGTAAGTCGCTTAGTTCGATCAGATCCAGACAAGTCGTATGGTGATACGAGCAAGTCGTAGACTAATCGAACGAAATCACAGAGTGGTCGAAACCTGGTCGTAAGGAGTTACGAATTAGTCGTGACCGAGTGCGAACTGGTCATATAAAGATAAGACCTGGTCGTAAGTGATGAGGACCTAGTCGTAGATCATATTGCATTAAGGTTCGTCCGATATAATTTGTGTGTATTCGGGAATCGTTATGTCCTGCTAGGGACCGCTACGACTCGTGGTCGGAAAGGGTTTCCGAGTCACAACCGATTACACATAAACCTAACGGGTCACACACTTAATGGGATGGAACAAACTAGTACAAATATGATTCGTTAAATGTGTTCGGATAGGATTCGACACGGGGCACTATATAAGGAGATGCTTGAGGCTAGTTTTGTGGGACAAGAGAGACACGTGAGTTGTTTCCACCAAAACCCTAGCCGCCATCTTCTTGAGGGAGCCTTCCCGTGCGACTTGGTGCTAGCACACCGGCGTACGGTTGTTCCTTCTCTAGACGTGTGGATACCGTAAAGGCGCTACTGCGGTCGCTGTTGCGCTGAGGACGATCCGCGATCTTCACAAGGAACTACGGAGGTTGCTGGAGGAGACGATCGACTACGAGGACGATTGGACGATCATCTACGACCACTACATCGGCGCGTTCATCGTCGGACTAGGTCGCTCGACTCTACTTCCATCACCGCGCGTGCTCGTGGTAATGATCTGTGATCATCTATCTTGCTTGGCATCCTGGTTTACGTGGTAGAATTTTTAATTGTTGCTAGCGTAGCCTACCCGTATCCCAACACTATACGCGTTGAACCTAGCTGAATCTCGCTAGGTAGCACTGCTTCTGCACCGTAGACTAGTGCGAATGGTGTTTCACTAGTTGCTCTACTGGTGGTAGTACGCAATGCCCATAGGACAGAGAAGAGTTCTTCCATCCAATTCTTTGTGCACGCCTTATGGCGATTAAAAACTCTGTTTTTAATACCTTGCATAATCTGACCATTGGCCCTTTCTACTACTCCATTGCTCTGTGGGTGTGCCACAGAGACAAAGCAAATTTTAGTACCAATTTCGTCACAATAATATTGAAACACGTCACTAACAAACTAGCTCCCATTGTCTGTGATTAGACGACTGGGTATTCCAAATCTTGTAGCAATGCTTTGCAAAAAGAATTTCTTTACTGCCTCAGCCGTTATGTGAACAATTGGTTCAGCTTCGATCCACTTAGTGAATGTATCAATGGCCACGAACAAGAATTTATACCCATTGGGTGCTTGCGATAGTGGTCCTACTATGTCAATACTCCAAGTTGAAAAAGGCTATGACAAGGGAATGGTCTGTAATTGGTATGATGGCTGGTGCACTTGCCTGGCATGGAACTGGCACTGCTCATAGATCTTAACAAGATGCATAGCATCTTGCAGAGCGGTGGGCCAATAATAACATTGCCGAAAAGCTTTGCCAACCAGTGTTCTATATGATGCATGTGTGCCACACAAGCCCCCATGGATCTCTTTTAGTAGTTTTATCCCAGAGTCTTGGGATATGCAACTCATAAGAACACCATGTGCCCCTTTTCTGTACAATGATCCTTCGACCAGCTTGTACATGTGTGCTCTTCGAACTAACCTATCCTTCTGTTGAGGATCATCAGGCAATATCCCTAATGCGAGATAAATGGTCAATGGTTTTATCCACTCCGCAACTTGCTCGATGACCCCGACCTCTGGGGTGGTCGAACCCATTTTTATCGAAGGTTTTGTAAGATATTTGAGAAAAACATTGTCAGAACAGGTGTTCGTGAGGAACCCAGTTTCGATAACTGGTCCGCTAAGGAGTTTTCCTTGCGTGGTATATGTTGGACTTCGAAGTCCCTGAAGTGTTTTTCCAACTTCCTCACTTCATCCAGGTAATGAGCCATTGTCTCATTGGAACATCTGTTTTCCTTTGATACCTAGTTTACGACTAATTGCGAATCTCCCTTTGCTAAAAGCCAACGGACACCGAGGGATTTGGCTACTCGAAGCCCGACTAGAAGCCCTTCATACTCCGCCATGTTGTTAGTGGCGGGGAACAACAACTGTATGACATACTATAGTAGATCACCCTGTGGTGTTATCAATAAAATCCCAGCCCCTGAGCCTTTAAGCATGCGTGAGACATCAAAATACAAAGTCCAATGGTCATATTGCCTTGGACTTGCTTGAGGTTGGTCCTCAGCGTTTGTCCATTCATCCACAAAGTCAGCCAGGACCTGGCTTTTTATGGCTGCCCGGGCAGTAAAATGAAGATCGAATTCTCCAAGTTCTACCGCCTACTTGGCTATGCGACCCATCACTTCTTGGTTATGAAGTACATTCCCAAGAGGAAAAGACAAAGGTACTGCGATTTTGTGATATTGAAAGTATTGTCTCAGTTTTTTGGAAGTCATCAGAAGAGCATAAATTAGCTTTTAGACCTCAAGGTATCTCTCCTTTGTTCCATGTAAGACTTCACTTACATAGTAGATTGGTCGTTGAGACCCTTCTCTTTCTGCAATAAGCACTGCACTGATCGCATTTGGCGTTGCTGCCAAGTAAACTAGTAAAGGTTCACCTTCTAAACACGAAACCAATACTGGAAGATTTGAAAAATAAGCTTTCAAACCTTCAAAAGCCTTGTCAGCTTCTTCAGACCATTGAAACCCCTTATTGCTCTTGCGGATCACCTTAAAGAAAGGTAAACCACATTCTCCTGATCAAGAAATGAAATGACTAAGAGCCGCCATTCGACCAGTTAAGGCTTGGACTTCCATCACAGTTGAAGGTGGTCGTAATTGTTCAATGGCTCGAATCTTTTTGGGACTAACTTCAATCTCACGAGAACAAACAAGGAACCCAAGCAATTTGCCAGAATTAACCCTAAAAGTATACTTTTCAGGATTAAGTTTTATTCCATGCTTATTTACATTTTTGAAGGTCACCGTGAGATCTTCAAATGGTCATTCTTAGTACTAGTTTTTACAACGAGGTCATCTACGTAAGCCTCTAAATTACACCCTAGTTGATTGCTGAAGGTCTTCTGCATCAAACGCTGGTATGTGGCCCCAGTATTCTTTAACTTGAACGACATCTTAACATAGCAGTAGACGCCAAAGGGTGTGATGAAGGTAGTCTTCTCTTCATCTTCTTTCGCCATGCTGATCTGATGGTATCCAGAATAAGCATCAAGGAAACTCATTAGTTCGCAACCCGTAGTAGAATCAACTAATTGATCAATATGAGGCAAAAGGAAGTCATCCTTTGGGCAAGCAATATTTAAACTGGTAAAATCTATGCACATGCACCACTTACCGTTGGATTTCTTAACCAGGACCGGATTTGCAAGCCATTCAGGGTGATCCACCTCTCGAATAAAACCAACTTCAAGGAGCTTATCGAGCTCTGCTCAGATAGCTTCTTGATGATCCAGGGCGAAACACCTTAGTCTTTGTTTGACTGGCTTTTTCTCAGGTCGAATGGCTAGCTTGTGCTCAATCACCTCCCTTGGGACTCTGGGCATATCAGATGGCTTCCACGCAAAGACATCCGAGTTGACTCGGAGGAAGGTGAGGAGCTCATCTTCCTATTTCTCACTAAGTCCCGCGCCAATCCGAACTGTCTTGGATCGGTCCTGAGGGCTGAGTGGTACGTCTGGGACTCTCATCACAGAACGAACAAACAAGAATATAAATGGAAAATAGAGATTACTATCTATTCGCCAAGGGATTTGAAATGGTGATGTGTATTGCAAAGAGTATGCTCTGATTACAGGGAAAAGACTATGAATCTCAATCTGAATTCGAGTTGGACATGATTACAAAGGCACATAGGCCGGCTTTTTATATTTCACTAAACGTTGGTAGTTAGTTGCAGTGGTGCCTCTTCGGGCCAAAGGTTGCGTCTCTTCACATCAATCGTCGTGTCCCTTTGTGATGACCGTTATAGCCAATATCTCCACGTGCAATTGTTATTAGCCACACGTGGGCAACCGCCTTCTAGGACCTCCTCTGTGGGGAAGAGGTCTTGGAGGAAGTTCTAGAGAGGTCCAACTAGGTCTCCGGAAGAAGTTGGCAATGGTCAAAGAAAAGACTTCTAGGCCCACGTTCTAAATGCTTAGTTGATCTTAGACCCAGAAAGCTAACTTGGGCCCAGCAAAACCATGCTTATTTATTAATAAGCGAATAAAGATATAATCAGATCATTGACTAGTAAATAATCCTCGTCAGAGTGGTTCATCAAAATCGATACAAGATTTTTCTTAGACGATTTTCATGAAAATGCAATTCCACCACACAAGAATACATACCCTATTTGTGACTTGGCTGTATGCGGGTCCGACAAGTACCCGACATCTACATAGCCAGTCATAGTCAGGTCTCGGTTCTTTCTGTAGAATAGTCCAATGTCTTTGCTTCCTTGGAGGTATCGGAAGTTGTCCTTTATTCCCTACCAATACCTTTTGGTAGGTTCTACACTATACCTTGCTAATAGGTTTATGGCAGCGCTCCTATTGCACTTAAGTATGGGAATTCCACTCCCAAGACTTCCTCCTCCTCTTCTCTAGGTCTGTACGGATCCTTATCTTCATGCAAAGATCTCTCGACCATCAGCACTTTCGAAGGATATACCTTTCTAAAACCAAACCTTTATAACACCTTTTGAGTGTAGGCTGACTCATGCACTAATATCCATCAGGTACATGCTCAAGCTGGAAGCCTAGGCAATATTTGGTTTTACCCAAATCTTTCATTTCAAACTCTGGCTCCAGGTAAGAGTTTGCTTCCTTAATATCTTCCAAGGTTCCGATGATATTCAGATCATTTACATACGCTAAGATTATACAAAATCTATTTTGAGATTGTCGTATAAATACACAGGGACAATCCTCATTGTTCGTGTAGCCTTTCTTACATAGAAAGTTGCACAAGCGATTATACCACATCCTGCCTGATTGCTTAAGTCCGTATAGTGATTTTCTGAGTTTCACACTATACAGATTTATATTTACTCTGTCTTGGTTCGGGACAGGGATACCTTCAGGTAACTTCATATAAATGTTTGAATCCAAGTTTCCATAAAGGTATGTAGTTACCACATCCATCAATATCATTTCTAAATTCAAGTTCACTACCATTGAGATTAAATATCTAAAGATAACTCCATCTATGACCGAGGAATAGGTTTTTTCATAATCAACTCTTGGACGTTGAGTGAAACCTTGTGCAACAAGCCTTGCTTTATATCTTATTGTTGGTGATATGCCCTAGAGGCAATCATAGAGATGATTGTATCACGTCTAGGTTTATGAGTTGTTAAATAAATGTTATTTTGCTCCTTGAATGAATCATCAGTTATATAGATCAACGAGTATGTGGCTTGTTGGTAAAACTCTTTAACTTATGATGATGTCGTTCTAAAAGTATCCCTGGTCGAATGTCACTGGTTAGAACACCAGTGACTCCACGACCGGCACATGTATTGATTGATGATCACGTTGCACCGGTTATGGATATAGGGATATCAAATCAATAATATGAACACATGTTAGAGAACATAGGGTTGGATAGACCCACCTTGAGACACTATTGAGATTGTTATGATTATGTGTGTCATTAGTTGGTCTCAAGCAATGATGATGTATAATCTTTAGATCTGAGATCAGCATAGTTCCCTACATGTGTAATAACACTCTTAGGAGTTACCAAACGCTACTCGTAACTGGGTAGTTATAAAGGTACCTTTCGGGTATGCTATGAAACATGAGGAGGGATGTGACTAGTCAGACATGGGATTTGCCCCTCCTAACATAACGGGAGAGATATCTCTGGGCCTCTCGAAGTGGTCGGATAAAGAAAGTGCATGGCCATGCCACTCGTGGTCGAAGAGGTCGACCACATAAGGTTATCCGATACTCGATCGAGAAAGTATTGAACAGTCCATGGATGACATATATCTCACCTGGAGTTCAAATCAGATATCGTGAGGCAAAGAGAGAATACACGAGTAGGTCGCTTAGTTCGATCAGTTATAGACAAGTCGAATGGAGATACGAGCTGGTCGTAGACTGGTCGAACATAATCACAGAGTGGTCGAAACTTGGTCGTAAGTTGTTATGAACTGGTCGACACTGAATATGAACTGGTCGTACACAGTCACAAACTGGTTGTATAGCGATGCGAGCTGGTCATAGACTGGTCGTACTTAAATACTGACTGGTCATAAGGAGTTATGAACTAGTCGTGCCTAAATACGGACTGGTCGTGATGAGATACGAGCTGATCGTAAGTGATGAGGACCTGGTCGTAGATTATATTGCATTAAGGTTCGTCCGATATAATTTGTGTGTATTCGGGAATCGTTATGTACTGCTAGGGACCGCTACGACTCGTGGTTGAAAAAGGGTTTCCGAGTCACAACCGACTACGCATAAACCTAACGGGTCATACACTTAACGGGTTGGAACAAAACGTGTTCACATAGGATCCGTCATGGGCACTATATAAGGAGTGGACATGCGAGCGCCGTGATGAACTCACGGTGAAACCCTAGCTGCCATCTTCCTGAGAGAGCCCCGCCGTGCGACTTGGTGCTAGCACACCGACATTCGGTTATTCCTGCCCTGGACGTGTGGATATCGTAGAGGCGCTATTGCGGTTGCTGTTGCGCTTGAGGACGACCCACGATATTCACAAGAAACTTCAGAGGCTGCTGGAGGAGACGATTGATTCGCGAGGGCGTTAGACGATTGACTATGACCACTACATCGACATGCACTTCGTTGGACCAGGCTACTCCGATTCTTCTTCTGCTGCACTGCGCGTCTAGTGGTAATGATCCGTGACCATCTACTTGCTTGGCATCCTGGTTTACATGGTAGATTTTTTTTGAATTGTTGCTATCGTAGCCTACTCGTATCCCTATACTTATAACTTCATTATTTTTATTTTTATTTCAAACAAATACTCACTTATGCCCTACGGGGGTGCACATGGGGAGGCGTCTGACATACAGGCCCAAACACCTCTCTTTTATTCAAAGATAATAATTCAGTTTCTATTACCTTCTTCCAATCTTCCCAATCTAATCTTTTCTTACATTTAGTGAGCGATGCAGGCTCTAGATCAAGATCGATGATTATGGTAATTTTGTTTGCAAAATAAATATCGATATTTGCTATTGTCCTATTCATATATTCCCCTGTGGTCATATAGTTTATAGCTATTGTTTAATGGGGCGATTCTTCTAATGCTTCTACTTGCTCACCGCTGTTTTCAATTACGGGGGCAAGTCCCTTTAGTTTTTTAGCTCCGATGTGTGCGCACATCCGTGCTGGTTTCTCCCTCCGTGGGAATGTTCAAATCCAGTATGCCTTTTTCTAAAGGTGACATACTGAAGCCAGGTCTCAATTGGCTCCCCTTCTGGTTCTGGGGAACTTTGGTGATCGGCTGTGTCAAGTTCTTCTTATCCTTTTTCACCAGGCGTCCCCGGCTACTTGGAATTCGAGGGACCAGAGTTCTCGTCCTTTTATTATGAGGCCTCTGGACAGGATTAGGGGTACCTTCAACTTTCTTCGGTATTTCAACCCTCTCTAGGGCATTGTGTGTAGACACATACGACTTGGTCACGCTCTTCAAATCACTAAAGTAGTTATGCAGTTGATTCGCTCATGCTTGTAAATCAATGATTTTCTGGACTTCTCTATTTACTTCACTAGTACGCTGGTCATGTGCATGGATTCCTGTGGCTTGCCACGTTGTTTTCTGATATTTTTCATCAAGGGGTTGATTTCCTCCCCTAATGATGGGAAACTATCCTCATCAAATATACTATCGTAAGTTGAGCAAAGATGCAAATCTCCAGTCATATGGTCCAAATACCTGATTATGGATGTTGTCTCCTAACCAACGTATATCCCAGACTTTTAGAGAGGGCTCATTGTAGTTCATTGTGGTAGTGGTATAGGTACATAAACGTTATAACCAAATCTACGAAGATGAGAAATTTTCGATGCTGCCCCTTGCGCTAGTTGCATAGGTGAATGGATGTTATATGCCGATGGTCTAAACTTGATGAGAGTTGTTGTGTGCAGGACTGCATGTCTCCAACATGTGGTTGATAAATTACAATTCTACAAAAGCAGTTGAGCAATAAATTTAATTCTTTTAATTAATACCTCTGCTAGTCCATTCTAAGTGTGGACATACTGTACGGAATACTCAACTTTAATTCCCATTGCTGTGCAATAATCATCATATGTCTTTGAAGTAAATTCTCTGGCGTTATCCATTTTGATGGCCTTCACATAATGATCAAGGAAATTATTTTTAATTTTAAGTATCTGCGAGATCAGCTTTACAAAAGCATGATTTCTCGTAGACAATAAACACAGGTGCGACCATTTCGAGGAAGCGTCGATGAGCACCATAAAATATCTAAATGGCCCTAACAGGGGCTGTATAGGACCACAAATATCTCCCTGGATACGTTCCAAGAATGCAGGGACTCCAACCTTCACTTTCAGAGTAGAAAGTCTAGTAATTAATTTTTCGGTGGCACATGCGGGGCACACAAAATCTTTCTGATTCAGGAAATTATTTACATCGATATTATGTCCATGTGAATTGTTAATTATATTTCTCATCATCCTAAGACCTCGGTGACCTAATCTATGATGTCAGAGATAGAAAAGTTCAGAGCTTCTAAATATAGTTTTCAGGGCAGTATAGGTTGTGAGTGCCTTAATATTAGTGTAGTATAGCCCAGTCTCATATAAAGGAAGAAGTTATAAAACCCTTTTTTCACTTTCTTCACGCTCTGTAATGAGCAGGTATTCCTTACCATACTCTTCTTTAGTCTCTACGTGGAAACCGTTGGCGCAAATATCTTTGAAACTTAGGAGAGTTCTAGTTGATACTGAGTACAACAAGGCTTCTTTAATGACCAAAGTTGTGTCCATCAGGAGTATAATTGTAGCCCTTCCTAAGCCTATTATACAAGCATCGCTGCCCACGATTGTCGTAAGACTACCAATATTCTTGCTGATTGACTGAAAAAATTGCGTCTCTCTCAAGATGGTATTCGCTGTGCCGCTATCAACTAAACACACTTCCTCCATTAGGCACCACACGTGTTCTAATATAAAATACTTTATTAATATGTAGTAGGAAGCAATCAATACATAAATAAAATACTTCAAATATCAGAACATGTCATGCTATTATTAACTGAATAAATGAATGAATTAAATAATATCATCCAACCATCACGAGAAATAAATTGTTCAAGACTCTTTACGAGCATACAACCATCATCCATGCGAAAGTATAACTTATTCCACACACAAAATAAATGACATTTAAAGTCTAAGTGCATTCTGTGCTCTAGACTAAGTCCACCAAGAAGTTTAAACTTTATCTGCTATCTTCTCAGGGGTGACATACTCTTCTTGGGAAATCATGGTGGCGACCGCTGCAATATCAAGGGGGGATGCGGCTGCAAGAATGGAGTCCACCTCCATCGGTGCAGGCAGCTACTGCGAGTCCTCCCCCTCAGCAAAGGCAAAGTGGGTTTCATGCTACCCTTTCCCACCCTTCTTCTGTTTGGCTTTAAAAGCGTCGATGACGTGTTGTGGTTCTGCACAAATCCGTGACCAATGCCCCTACTTGCCACACTTGTAGCAGGTTTGGTCTTGTTGACCAAGGGCTTGTCATTCCGCTTTGGCTTGTTGGCATTCTTTTCCTGTGGAGCATTTGGCCTGCCTTTCTGGGCTGTGGCCTTGCCCTTCCTTTCGCTTTTCTTCCTTATAGGCTTCTGCACCTTGAAGCTCCCAACGTTGGCCTCACGGCCAGCGGAGCTCCCATGTGGCTGGGCGATGAAATTCTTGCAGAGAACGTCATCCTGAGCCTCTGCAACCTGCATAATATCAATCAATTCGGCATACTCCTTGTAGCCGTCTTGACAATAGTTGCGCGCAGACCGCACTGCACTGGGGTGGAAGGTAGAGTGGGTCTTCTCAATCTTCTGCTCATCTGTGACTTGCCTGCCATAGAGTTGAAGATTGGTATAGATTCTGTGTATAGCAGAATTGTACTCCCAACCGCCTTGAAGTCGCAAAATCTCACTGGCCCATTCTCGCTCTACATGAGGAAGAATGGTGTACTTTAGCTTCTCGAACTGCTTCTTCAGTTTAGTCTACAAGGCTAGTGCGCTCTTCTCTACCATGTACTCATTCTTGAGTGTGAGGTAGAGGTGGTGCCTGAGAAAGTGAAATGCTTGATCATTTTCCGTAGGGGTGGGTTTGGCATCCTTTGATGCACCAATCCCAACGGCAGCGCGGAGCTTCTTGGCTCCTAGTACAATCTTGATGTCGGAAGCCCAAGTCAAGTAGTTTTGGCCGTGCTGGGCTAGCTCCTCAAACTCTCAGTTCGTGATGTCTGTCATCTACATGTGCATGCAAGAAATACATAAATTTACTACAGGTAAAATGCATAAAATAAATTTGATAATGGTACAAAATATTCACATAATGTTCTAGAATTCTCTACGCATTTTTCTACAATTTTACTGCTAATTTCAGTGATCAAAGGCAATTAAAGCAATTACAATTAATCAAAATAATAAATAAATACAGAAAAGCAAAGAAAATAATAATAACAGTGCTAAACATGCTTCAAATGCTAAAAAATATTTAAAATTTGAATACCCGATGCCCTTTTATGCTGGAATATGAAATTTTCATGAATTATACAATTTTCAAGAGCTTATCCGCTAATTTTTAGTTTTAAGAAAATTTCAACGTAAGTTTCCAATTTCCGAGGGGTTATTCCACAAGAATGTATAAATCCGAATCTATCGTAATCTTCCCAATTCCAAGGGTTTTTCGCAAAAGTTACTTTTCCGTGAAAATTCCTCATAATTTTTAGAATTATGAGGGTTTATTTGTAAAATTTCAGGATTTTAAATTTTATTTTTCTTGATTTTTTTCTCTCGGTTTTTTGCCTTTTCCGATTGTGGACCGGGCCGTTTTTCTTCCTGGCCCACCACGGCCCAGCCGTTGCCTACACATGGGGTCCTAGGGTTTCCCCTACACATGTGCTCTAGTGGAGGCGGCGGTTAGCTCAGGTGCGGGCGTGTGGAGCGTGGCGTGACAGCGCGGTGGCGTGGCAGGCATGCAGCCGGTAGGCGCGGTACGGGGTGGCCAGCGTGGCCCGAGGCGGAGTCGGCGTAGCGCAAGGTGCGAACGGGCACGGCGACACGGTGGCAGGGGCGACGCATGCGACATCGGGCGGCACGGCGTGGCTTGGTATCGAGCAGCGGCTCAGCGGTAGCACACGCGGCGCGGCGACCATCTCATGGCAACGTACGGCGTGCAAAGGCGATTTTGGGCCAGCGACTGAGGCGGCGCACAGTGCGACAGCGCTAGCGGCACGTAGCATGGCGCGACAGCTCGGCCTAGGGCACAGCGACAGCGGGCGCGTGCGATGCGTCATTGGGCCAACGGCGGGGGCGGTGCGCTCGACGTGACGACCAGCAGCACGGTGTGACCGATGCTTAGTGTGGTGATCGGTAGCATGGTGCGAGCATGGCGCCATTCGAGGACATCGCATTCGAGGACACGCACGCGGCTGCTTGGCTGGCAATGGCGTGCGGGATCAGGGCCTCGCGTGGCCGCGTTGGCCATGTGTGGGCGGCGTGCGAGTGGCCGGAGGCGCCACATGCAGGCAGCGTCGTGCGGGGCTGAGCGCCAGCATGCGCGACAGTTTTTTTCTCTTGTCATCTAATCTACAATGCAATCAACATCTACCCTTTTATGCAATCTACTGGTCAGCTTGGCCGACGACTCCAAGTCGGCTAGCGGTAGATTAGAGCAAAATTGCACTGTAGAGAATCATCTAGAAAGCAAAATTTAAGGAATTAAAAACGATCTAGAAAGGCGATTCAATCTACGAGTGTCGTGCTTCGACGATTACCTTTCGATCCGAGTAAAGGAGGCCTAGATCGAGGTAGGGCAGAGTTGATCATGCTGATAACGTGTTGAGGAACTATCGTTGACGAGTCCAGTCCGATCGAATACATCGTAGACGGAAGTAGAAGAATCGCATACACTAATACAGAAAGTAAATGAACACAGAGATATGGAGGGAGCTCTTTCTTTATTTCTCTTCTCAACAGTCCATACAAATGATTGGGGACCCCCTATATATAGACTAAAGGGATGAGGAGTCCACTTATAGGCCAAGGCTGCCGGCCCAGGCCCATGTTTCCCAACACTTCTATGAGAGAGTAAGAGAGAGAGGTGATTTGCAACTTCGGGATATAGGATACGTTATCACAACCACTACGTACTCCTCCTGAACTAAGGACCTTCTTTTCAATGGTATCATAGGGCTTCATGTGAAAAATGCATTACAAGTACAAGTGATTCAACCCCGAATGTTTTTTAATAATATTAATTTAAAAGATAATTACAGAAAATTTAGTAAAAAAATATTACAAAATAGGCCACTGTCGCCATTTGGAATTGGAAAATTTAGTATCCCTGTCACCAATTGAACTGGCGACAGGACATGACCCTGTCGCCAATTGGAATGACGAAATGACTCTATATTTATTTTTTAATTTATATGTAGAGAATTCAGCCTAACAATTTAGTGTATTTCATAAAGTTTTTTGGTAATACCTTGAAGTGTCTGCGTAGCTCAGAATCCGAAATTGGAGAAGATAACGAAATGTGAAGTAGAGAATGCGAGATCGGCAGCGCAATTTGAAACACGAGTTCAGTGGTGCAATAACACAAACATCCCCTTTCGGAGCGAAATGAAAAAAATATATTTGGGTTTAGGATTATGCGTGTTGTTGTCTCGATTGTATTGTTCGTGGAACCGATTCATTCGGAAGAAGATTACGTAATATTTAATAGTCGAAATTTTTGGGAAAAGATATTTAAGTTTGGAAGACTTCATAATTTAATTGTGAATTACATTGTTCATTGGGTTTGATTACATACATTAGAAACACCAACATGCATGAATCAACAACCGAAATACACCTACGATACATGTGCGCATTTTTGTAACCAAAAAAAGGTTGATTGGAATGAAATAGATTAGTCTTGTGTAACATCCCAAAATTGTATTTCTGTCAGAAAGGAAAATTTAATTAATTTATTTGAATTTTTAAAAGTTTTTCCCTATTTATTTTAAAGCCAAAGTAAATTATTTGCAAATCTAAATAGCAATTTTGAGTTGAAAATATTTTAATTAAGTTCAAAATTATTCAGAGAATTTTTATGATTTTTTTTTCAAAAATTTTGAACTCTATTTGCTATTTTCTAAAGGCTTATTTGATTTAACTGATCAATTTCTGTAATTCAAAAATCAAACAAAAATCCGGACATCCCTCTCCGTCTGATTCTCTTTTCCTCGACCTACTTCCTTTCTTTTTCTACGCGGCCCATCTATCCCGCTCAGCCCACTCGGACCAGCTCCCGTGCCCGCCTCTCTCTTCTCTCTCACCCTCACTGACCATGTGGATCAGTACGTAGTTATTACATACTAAAAGTCCATGACAATCATTTTGTTTCTTCTAAGAAAAAAGTGAAATATTCTAAATATTCTAAGAAAAACACCGGGCCATTAATTTCGTGGACCCTTATTATGCCATACATACGATGTTATTAAGAAAAGAAAAAACAAGAAATTCTCAAAAAAAAAAAGAAGAAGAGAAACATCTGGCCTTCATTTGGTGGGCCTAGTTATATATCCACATATAACTTGAAGTGCGAGACTTTGAGATATCATCATATCTTTTAAGTATATCTAATGAGGAATGTATTTGGAAGAAGTTACTAGGATAAGTTTGATAGGAACTCTATCGACGAAATGACCAACAATGCTCGCAGCACACACCATCGCATCACGCACGCCTACCAGACACAGCCTAAACATAGAGGGGAGGGGAGCAACATCTTGAATTAATGCATAAACACGACACAAAAATAATGTTGTTACAGTTGTTTGGTTGAAAAACGATCCGCTATTTTGAAATCTCATGTCTTATTTGAAATTGAAATGTAGGAATTTTGTAGGAAACAATGATTTCCACCAGGATCTTACGAAATTCCGGTTTGTGGCAGATTAACCAGGCATCAACTTGATCGGCGACACTCCTGACTTCCCCAGTGTCGGTCGAAACCAGATCGGTGTCTGAAAAGGAATGGTATCGTACCGACTTGAGTAGGACCACGTGACTTGCGGGTGCTTTTGATCTTCCAAATCTTGCGGGTGAGTACAGACTGGGAACAAAAATTTCCATTGGTCACAGTCACTGCTCTTGAACGGTCTCTGTCCGATCACACGCCATTGCTTTTAAATACGGGAGCGGCCTCTCATAAAGGGAATCAACCTTTATTTAAATTTGAATTAGGATGGCTGTGTAGAGAAGGATTTAGGGAGATGGTGATTGATGTGTGGAAAAAAGAAAATAGAGGTCGGAGTGCCTTACAAATTTGGCAATGGAAAATTAGATCTCTTAGACAATATCTTCGCGGTTGGGCTAAAAATTGTAGTGGAACTTATAAAAAGGAAAAGATAGCACTCAACTTGATAATTGATGAGCTGGATAAAAAGGCTGAGATTTTGAGTTTATCTACCTTAATCTTAAAAGATTTGCTAATGAGAGATTGGCACAACTTTTAAGAGAAGAAGAAATTAAGTGGTACCAAAGGTCCAAAGCGAAATTCCTTTTGGACGGAGATAGGAATACACGATTCTATCACTTGATTGCGAATGGTAAATATAGAAGACAAAGAATTTTTCAGCTCGAACAGGAAGAGGGGATAATTCGGGGTGATGTACAATTAAAAAAGTATATCACCAATTATTACAAAGGTCTTTTTGGACCATCCGAAGTTAATAATTTATCCATGATCGACGGGTTTAGGAATGATATACCTCAAGTTTTTGATACTGAAAATAATTTACTTACAATGCCATTCAATGAGAAAGAGGTGAAAGAAGCAATTTTTCAAATAGAGCATAACAAAGCACCCGGGCCAGATGGCTTACCTGCTGAGTTTTATCAGGTGTTTTGGGAAGTTATTAAAAATGATATAATGGTCATGTTCCATGATTTTCATAGTTGCTCTATGCCTCTTTTTAGTTTGAATTTTGGGATTATTACGTTGCTTCCTAAAAAAACGGAAGCTAAACAAATTCAGCAGTATAGACCTATTTGTCTTCTGAATGTTAGTTTTAAAGTCTTTACTAAAGTAGCCACTAATAGAATTACTAATGTGGCACAGAAGGTTGTTAGAACATCCCAGACAGCATTTATGCAAGGGAGATACATTCTTGATGGAGTTGTTATCCTCCATGAAACCATTCATGAACTTCATAAAGAAAAGTTGGATGGAATTGTTCTCAAGCTTGATTTTGAAAAGGCCTATGACAAAGTAAAATGGCCGTTTTTACTCCAAACTTTGAGGATGAAAGGCTTTTCAGCTAAGTGGTGTTCCTGGGTCGAAAGTTTCGTTAAAAGAGGTAGTGTTGGAATAAAAGTTAATGATGACTTGGGTTCTTTCTTCCAAACTCAGAAAGGTCTTAGACAAGGTGACCCTATATCCCCAATTCTTTTTAATTTTGTTGTGGACATGCTAGCCATCTTTATTTCAAGAGCTAAGGATGAAGGTCTTCTGTCGGGCGTAGTTCCTCATTTGGTTGATGATGGGTTGTCAATATTACAATATACTGATGACACTATCCTTTTTTTGAATAATAACATAGAGCAAGGAAAAAATCTCAAACTTCTTCTGTGTGTCTTTGAACAATTATCAGGTTTAAAGATTAATTTTCATAAGAGTGAACTCTTTTGTTTTGGCAAAGCCAAAGAAGTTGAACCGCAATATACTCAATTATTTGGTTGTGAAGTGGGTGTCTTCCCTTTCAGGTACTTAGGTATTCCAATTCACTATAGGAGATTAAGGAATAGTGATTGGAAAGAGGTTAAAGATAGAGTTGAAAGGAAACTCAGTAGTTGGAAAGGAAAAAATATGTCTGTTGGTGGACGCTTGGTAGTTATTAACTCAGTGCTAAGTAGCCTTCCTATGTTTATGTTGTCTTTTTTTGAGATCTCTACGGAGGTTCTCAAAAGACTAGATTTTTATAGATCTAGATTTTATTGGCAGAGTGACAATCAGAAAATAAAATATAGGCTTGCTAAATGGAGATTAGTATGTACTCCCAAAGAGCAGGGCGGTCTAGGCATCCAGAACATAGACGTAAAAAACAAAAGTTTATTAGGGAAATAGCTTTTTAAGTTGCTTAATGAAGAAGGAATGTGGCAAACTTTGCTAACTAGGAAATATTTGGGTGAAAAAAGTCTTTCACAGGTGATTAACAAACCTGGGACTTCCCACTTTTGGTCAAGTTTAATGAATGTTAAGGATCTTTTTTTTCGCTTTGGATCATTCCAGGTTAAAAATGGAATGCAAACTAGGTTCTGGAAAGATATTTGTTTAGGAGATTCTCCGCTAAAAAATCAATACCCAATCCTTTACCATGTTGCGAGAAAAAAGGATGATTCAATAGCAAATATTATGAGATCGTCTCCTATAAATATTTCTTTTCGTCGACCTATTAGTGGACCTAAGTTACAGGTTTGGAATGAGTTAATTTTGAGAATAGCCAATTTACAATTGAGTTCTCAAAAAGATGTTTTTAGATGGAATTTGAATAAGTCCGGACTATTTTCGGTACAGTCTTTATATACAACACTTATTGGAAATTATCAAGCCCCCAATAGGACTTTTATTTGGTTACTTAAAATTCCTTTAAAGGTGAAAATATTCCTATGGTATCTCAAAAGAGGGGTAGTTCTAACTAAGGATAATCTGCACAAAAGAAATTGGAGGGGAAGTAAAAAGTGTTGTTTCTGTATTACAGATGAAACAATTCAGCACCTTTTTATTGATTGTCCCTTTGCGCGTCTTGCATGGTGGGTTGTTCAATGTGCGTTTAATTTATCCCCTCCTGTGAATATGGCCAATATGTTTGGGAATTGGTTAGCCGGTATTCCAAAAACTTTAAAATCACAACTCCTTGTGGGAGCCAGTGTCTTATGTTGGTCTATTTGGTTATGTCGGAATGATACGGTTTTTGACAAAAAGACTATCACTAATCCCTTGCAGGTTATCTTACTGAGTGGACAATGGATGAGGGCTTGGGCGAGTATGCGGAAACCAGCCCAGAAAGAGTCCATGATGAGTGGAAGTGCCAGGTTGGAGAATGTGGCGAAGCAAATCTTCAACAACCATGGGTGGCGGTTTAGTCACATGATTTGTAATGATTGAATTTAAAGTTCAGTCGTCTTTTGGTTGTAAGGCCTCGAGCCACTTTTAACTTTATGGTTATTTTTGAACTTGAAACTTTGTAATAAACTAGGCTGTGTGCATCCTTGATGCAGAGGCCGAAAGAGTTTTTCTCTTCCATTATCTAAAAAAATCTTGCGGGTGCTTCTGATCATCCAAATCAAACACCACCACGTCGTAGTCGGAAGAGGGGTACTCAAACAACTCAGTCACGGTGAAGTACACGCAATTCGGCCGAAGAAGCTGCTCATCTGATGATTCGCGATTGACGCTCGCGAAGAACGGGTAGTTCGCACCCAGGAACAACGCACGATCGCCGAGGCTGGTGACGCGGCTCCATCCGTCACCGTCGGAACCGGCAGCGTCTACGTCTAGCTCGTACAAGCGTACTCCGTCGCCTTCGTACCTGACGATCTCTCGCTCCTGCTTGTAAGTAAACTTGTAGCCCCTGACGTCGCGGCCGTACGTCCAAGCGAGGAGGAAGCGACGGCCGTCAGCCGACTCTGCCAGGTTCCACAAGTACTTGAAGTCGTCGTGGTTGACCCGCGGCGGCCGCACCAGCTCCGGTTCGGGGCACGCGCCGGCGCGCAGGTCCCACGCGTATATATTGCCATTGATGCCGTCGACGGCGAAGACCTTGCCCTTGTGTACGATGGCGTCGCCGTAATAATAAAACCATGGCTGACTGGGGTTCTTCAAGGCCGTCCAGCTCTGGTCGCCGCCTCTCGCCATCGCCAAAAGCGAACGAGTGACAATTGCAATGACTAGGTATTCGTCGCCGTAGCCGGACGGCGTCTCGCGTATGACGATCCTACGAAAGGTGCCCGACCACCTGTCACATCTTTGCCGAACGCCGCAGTGGTAGCCTGTCGGTTCGACATCGGTGATGGTGGCGATGGCGGGAAGATCAATCTGATCGCCGGTATAAGGGTTCACGAGCTGCGCGTTGCAGTGCTCGTCGACGGTGGCGAGCCAGCCGGCCTTGGCACCGACCCACCACCTGTTGCGGACGGCTCTGATGAAGGCGGGGAGCGTGGGCCACGGGGTGAACTCGCGCGCGCTGGAGAGGTCGGCCAGCTCGAAGGTGCACTCGTCCTCGTCGCTATCATGGTGGGCTTCTTGGCCGTCGTCCTCCTCGCGTGACATGAGCATGCACGGCGTACCAAAGGGCAGGGAGGTGTTCGTGGCGATGGCCCTGGCCCACGACGCGCAGACGCGGGCGAGCCGGGCCGTGCTGAAGATGTCGAGGTGGTCGACCACGGCGTGTACCATCTCCGTGGGGAGATCGGCCCATGGCCGGGCTCCGTTGGTCGACGGCGCAGCCATATGCTCAACCGACTAATTAGGATCTTGGCATAAACGCATATATGGTTACGCGTTTATATACACAAACCGTTATTATAGTCCGATTCTGAGTTTCTGACACGTGAAGGACTTCCTATCTGAATCAAGATGGCCAATTCGCATCGGAGTATGATTGATCGTCTGATGCTTGCCACGCGCGTGCGCCTGCGTCTGTGTGCGCACGCACGCCGAGACCGAGCTCGGACGCTTCGCGTGGCCACCTCGTTGGACACCGCCATACCGGGCTATCGGCTCAAGAAGGTGTTGGCCCTTGGTCGGAGTGGAAGCTCATGAATAGGACGCGGACAAGCCGGAGGCGCACGAGTTGGTATTCGGCCTAATTCCTCAACGCATATGAATCAGCAATGTCAGAAGGCTATTTGCAGCCCACTACTTCTCAAAAGGCAAAAAGCTAGTTTAAATAACAAGACCAATAGTGCAACTGTATCCTTCTATGAGAGTGAGAGAGAGTGAAAGGTGATTTGCAACTTCAAGGAATAGGATACGTTATCCCAACCACTACGTACTACTACTGTACTAAGAACCATCTTTTCAATGGAATCATAGAGCAGCTTCACGTGAAAAATGCATTACAAGTACAAGCGGTTCAATCCCGAATTTTTTAAAATAATATTAATTTAAAAGATAATTACAAAAAATAGTAAAAAATATATAAAAATAGGCCACTATCGTCATTTGGAATTGTGAAATTTAGTATCACTGTCGCCAATAGAAATAGTGCGTAGAGGCCTCTATCGCCAATTGAACTAGCGTCAGGATAAGTTTGCTAGTTCAATTGGCGAAAGGAATCTTCTGCCAATTAGAATGGCGAAATGGCCTTATATTTAATTTTTAAAAATTTATGTATAGAGAATTTAGCCTAAAATTTAGTTTAGTTCACAAAGTTTTTTGGTAATACCTTGAAGTGTCAGTGTAGTTCGGAATCCGAAATTAGAGAAGATAACGAAATGTGAAGTAGAGAATACGAGATCAGCAACGTATTTTGGAACGCGAGTTCGACGACACAATAACACATACAGCCCCTTCAAAGCAAAATGGAAAAAAAATATTTGGGTTTAGGGTTGCCATGCGCGTTGTTGTCCCGAATGTATTATTTATGGCACCGATTCCTTCGGTAAAAGATTACGTAATATTTAATAGTCGAAATATTTTGAAAAAATATTTAAGTTTGAAAGACTTCATAATTTAATTGCGAAATACATTGTGCGCTGGGTTTGATTACGTACATTAGAAACGCCAACATACATGAAGCAACAAACCAAAATACACCGCGATACATATGCGCATTTTTTGAATCCGAAAAAAGGTTGATTGGAACGAAATCGATTAGTCCTAGTGGCCCATCGATCCCTTCCCCTTGTCTCTGGACTACCCGCGGCGGTGGCCAGCCCGAAGTTAGCCATATTCTACGAGATGGGTTGGACGATTGAATAATATTAGGATAACACAACATAGGGAAGCACTCGGACAGCCGCCGGTTTCACTAGCAGGAGCCTTCCCCTTGTGCGTCGCGTGCTTGGCTTGGTTGTACTCAGCTTCCTGATCGAGGGTCCTTCCCCACCACTGCTTTCCTAGGCTCCTTCGGTACCTTTTTAGTAGAGTCGGGTACGTATTGTTTTCAGCATTTGAAGGTCTCGGCTCGCATCATATAGTTCAACATCTATTTCTGCTCGATGAACACACTATCTACATGTCTAGGCCATCAATCCATTGGAAGAAGTTGCATCGCATCTTCGACTGCCATTATACGCAGATGTAGTTAGGGAATTGTGGAATGGAACGTAAGATGTGAAAAATCTATGTGTGTGCAAGATTCGTTTACGAGGACGTTCCTGCAGGTGTAGTACGCCCGGGCGATCGTCGCGGGTGTATGGACTAGATGATCATAACCGATTCTTCGCACATACATTGAGGGCGTGGGAACTCCGGTGGTACCGACGCATCCTTCATAGAACAATCCGAGTACGATTTAGCCCTCTCGGCAAGCCACTTGCGCTTCCACAACATCTTCACGTATAAGTTCGCCGACGAGTCTGGCATCTCCTTCCTCTCTGTTGTGTGAACCAAACTTTGGTAAAGTGTTGGATGTGGTGCTGTAGTGTTCTCCTCCAACTCTCTTCTACTCTAGTTTTCTTCTCCCTCCTTTTATAAGGGGTCTTTTCGGTTCGAAAAGGTGGCGTGACGGAGTGTGCTTTTTCGGTCTGAAAAGGTAGCGTTACAGTATGTTGTCATCTCAGTCTGCAAAAGTGGCAATGTGTGACCTATCGTGGTGTGTTCTTTTCAATATGAAAAGGTGGCATGGTAGAGTATAGTCTTTTCAGTCCGAAAAGGTAGTGTCGCAGTATGTTGTCATCTTAGTCTACAAAACTAGCAGCATGTGGCGTGACAGGATGTGGTCTTTTGGGTCTTAAAAGGTGGTGTGACGGAGTGTGATCCTTTTGGTCTGAAAAGGTAGCATCGCAATGTGTTGTCATCTCGCTCTGCAAAAGTGGCAGTGTGTAGCGTGACTAGGTGCGGTATTTAAGGTCTGAAAAGATGGCTTGTCAGAGTGCTATCTTTTCATCTGAAACAGTAGCATCGCAGTGTACGGATGCAAAAGTGGGGTGTAAAGTCTAGAAGCAGGGTTGTGTGGGGTGACACGATGCTGACTTCCTCACATGATTACCTGTAGACATAAGTTGTTGCCTGTAATGGTGTCTTTTTGGAGTTCTTTTCAATGGAATCAATGGGAGCAAGGTGCATTTCGGTCTTTTCACAGTCCTGAAAAATGGAAAATGCGTTAAAAAGTCCAAAGTGGCAAAAGAATGATTGAAAATTGTATAGAGTGGCAAATAAAGGATTGCAATCTATATAATGGCAAATGTGAGAAGGCTGTTCTATTGAATGGAAAATTCTTAATTGTCCCTTTTCCAAAACTGTTTCAACCCAAACCAACCTAGGAAAGCAACAAGGCATTATCGGGAACCTAGGAAATGGCGCCGACGAAACTGTCGCCTCCATTGCTGCTCTTGGCGACGGCGGAATCCTTGGACGGTGCCTTTTCATTAGTGTGATCAGTGTCATCGGCGTGTGCAGCTCACTACTGCGTGCACTTGTTGAAGGGCATCGCCACAGGATCATGCTTGGACGACGTCGTCGCCGCCTTCTCGCCCATGTCCTTGCCATCTGTTGGACCAAAAAGGCGACTAGAGGGGGGTGAATAGGAGCACGATCTATTTTTCTCCCAAATTGAATTCAATACGAATCTCACATCAATAGCTATGTAAGCTATGAAGATCAATCAATCAAGCACAGCGGAAGACTTGAATTGAATCCAATCAAAACCTCGAAGCAAAATCTTCAGAAACTCAAAACACCAAGACCCGGGCGGACTGACCTCTCACGGGGGCGGTCAGACCGTAGGCCTAGCGGTCGGACCGATCCCAGTGGTCAGACCTCTCCTTCGGGCGGTCGGACCTCTAGTTCAAGAACAAAGAACTCACCGAAAAACCAAAACGCAAATTCATCTAACTTTTGATTCGAAGGCGTCCAAACTTCATGAAACTTGACACACACCTTCTCAAGGATGTCAGGAACCTATTACAAGCAACGATCGTGAAGATCCTTGCCAAAGTTCAGACCTTTTTCCATTTGAGTGAAGGTGGTTCAAAAACCGAGTCAAAAACGAAATCTGATCAAAAAACTTGCTCGTGGGTGATTGATGATCAAGATGATCCTAGATGGGTTCCCACATGTTGTAGAAAGTTAAATCACAGCAAGAAACCAACCAAAAACTCGCGGATCAAAGAAAGACTCAAAATCACCAAATAGAGAGAAAGAAAGCAAATGAACTCATCTTTGAGAAAACTTTCTTTGGATTGATTTGATATGGTATTGGTTTACAGCCACTCCATCAATGGAGGACAAAGACTCAATACATGAGCACGAAATCAAATCCAACTCTCTAGAACCCTAACCTCCAACTGTCAACTCCCTTAGCACCAAAGCAAAACTAGGGTTTACAAGTAATGAAAGGGTTGAGGGGGTGCAGCCACCTCCCTCCTCTATTTATAGTGGAGGCCTAGACCTTCTAGAAGAGTTTCCCTAATGGGCTCCCGTTAAGGCCCAAAACAAACGGGTGACACACGCACGCATTTTAAAGCGCCGTCTTCATCTCCTCTTGACCTAATCCGCTTCTCCAAGCACCGTCTTGCGCCGCGGGTTGGCAAAAGGTAACCAAGGCGATATTTGGTAAGATTACCAAAATACCCCTTCTCGGTCCTTCTCTGAAGACCAAGTCCAGACAGCGGCACTCGCTGTTCGCCACGTGTAGGTTGATCCAACGCTCTCATCATGTCCGCAAGTCTCTCCCATTCGGCTCCACCGAAACCACCATGGCACTTGCACCGACCCCGCGCCGCTTGATTCAACGGCCGCACCAACCGCCTGCTCACCACCTTTGTCCATCTTGCACCATACTTGAGTCCAATGACTTCACCCGCATCGCCGATCGTTCAACCTCGCTCTCCAAGCCTAGTCCCAATCATCTCGCCGTTGACCGTCGTTGACCACCGAGCAATCCCGCACAACAATAGACAAGTAAATCGAAACCGGGAACAAGTTCTTCACAACTTGACCCACGTTAGTCAAAACATGCATCATGCAACACATATGCACTGAAACCCATGAGATTGACCTAACGAACAACCATCGCCGCCACACGGGCTGACGAAACAAGTGAAAACCGGTCAGACCGCCACCATGGCCGGTCTGACCGCTCCCTTACCAGTCAGACCGCCAGTCCATGACCTAGCCAAAATTTCAACTATGAAATCCGCAACCTCTCTGGAAATTTCAAACGAATAGAACTTTTGACTGGAGGCTCCAAAAATTATGGGACCAAGAGTAGTAGAACCTCCTCTCTGCCTACACCGTCTATTTTGGCCCACCAAAATCTAAACTCCACTTAATGGCCGGTCGACCGCTCAAAGAAGAGCTGGTCGATCGCCACCCTGACCGGTCTGACCGCCAGCCACTTACTACCAGAGCAACCCAAGATAGACCGTCCGACCGCCACCATGGCCGGCCGATCGCTGAGACTGACAGAATCGAATTTTGCCGAAACTCGTGTTTCCGCAAACCTTCAACGTCATTGCCAATTGTCACATCATCCTAAGATCATGAGCATATCCCCATGATATCCACAATCTCCCCCTTGATAAACACATTGGCAATTTTCAACAAATGCAAATTTTTGAGGTTTGAAAAGTAAAAACTCGACGTTTTCGCGCAAAGGCACAACTTGGTCCGTATGCAAGAGAAAGCAATGGAAATGACCAAGCTGGCTTTAGAATAGTATAGGCAAGTGAGATAAGGCAAAAGAAAGCGAGAAAGCTTCATTTTCCAGAAAGAGTCAAAATCTCACTTAAGGTCCATATGAAAAAAACAATTGTTCGATATGACCTTTGATCATCGTGAGGCTCAAGAATTGCAATTCAAGTTCAGAAATGGCAATACGATCAAACGAATGCAAATATGAAACTCCCCCTCACAATGATCCTCAAATTTCAGAAAATTTCAAATTCTCCAATTTTCTCCCCCTTTTTAACACTTTTAAAACTTCTCCTCTTTACACATCTCGAAATATCTTCTCCCCCTTTAACAATGGAGTCATCAAGGAATCACGTTTTCCACTCGTCCAGAGAAAACAAGTGCAGAATGAGGAAAAAGCATAAGAAGGAGCATGCATAAAATGCAATGGAGTGGCTTCATTTTTTTAATTTTTCAATTTCTGATTACAAGAAGCTTTGGAGATTACCCAAAAAGAGCAAGCTAGCATTTCTAATCTCACTCAATACATATCAAGCTTATCAGCGCTAGCAAGATCATGTTAAGACATATATAACAAAGCTAAGCAAGAAGGTTTAAAGTAAAGCAATGAATTTTAGTATTTTAAGCAAAGCTTCAAATCTAGCAAGTTCATCAACAGGGATCCTAAGATGATACTGGCCATGTCAAAATGTCAATGTGAGATCAAGAAGCTAACAATGACCACATTAAGAGACAAACAGGTCCTGAATTGAATCATTTTGCTCAATTTGTATCAAATGCCTATTTTTCAACAGTTTTTCATTTGCAGTGAATATTGAAGTTGATTAAAGGTATATCTTAGTGAAGAAGATCCTGGACTAGGAGCCATCCACAAACTCTTCCTAAGCGTCTACTGTATGCGACAAATCTTGAGGATCATGTCGGTTTTGACAAGCAAATCCCCATGAGATCGTCTAGATCATCAAACTATCTCCAAGTTCATGTCTATGACATGCGGTCTGAGAGTAGTTTGGCACATTTTAAGCACAAGACAATCTTTAAATTTAATTTTTCATTTTTCACAAGAGCATATTTAGATTCTTAAAAGAACAAGAAGCTCAAGTAATGATCAATACTAGATTCAAGAACTAACACAGAATTTTGACAGACCAATGTCACAAAAGGAGCACTAATTGCGCAACTAGCTAAAACATCCACAAATTGCGCTTTTAGTTCAAGTTGTCTTAAAGTTCGCTCATTCAAAGAAAGACTTAGCTACACATGTGAAAGCATGATAATTCTAGCAAGTCAAAGAACTGGACATGGCATTGAGCGAATTGAAATACTAAAGCTCAAGAGGGTAATAAGCAAAGCTTCATCAATTTTAAAAGACAAGCGAAAAAGCTTATATTACAATGCATCTTTTGTGATTTTCATATGAATGCAATATGATACAATGAGATGCACAAAAGACTTAAAAAGCCTAAAAGAGCAAAAGATCATAAGAAAATACCACTAGAAGAAGGTATCGTAAAAGATCAAAAACTCGGATGAACAAGGAAAGTTCGGAAGAACAAGGAAGTTCGAATGTAACCAACACCCTCAAACCAACCCGTAGGGATAAATTACCCTAACTCACTTCTCAAGGTGGCAAACCTAGTTGGATCTAAAGGCTTGGTGAGGATATCACCAACCGAGCCTCTGACTCCACAAATGCAAAGACAATATCACCCTTCTCGACATGATCTCTAAGAAAGTGATAGCGAATATCTATGTGCTTGGTCCTAGAGTGTTGCACAGGGTTTTTAGCAATATTTATAGCAGAAGTGTTACCACAGAAAAGAGGAACACTATCAAAAGCCAACCCAAAGTCCTTAAGAGTGGACACCATCCACAAAATCGACTACAAAGAACTAGCAAAGACTACATATTTAGCTTCAGATGGATTGTGCAATGTAAGACGCTTCTAGAAGACCAAGAGACAAGAGAAGTGTCTAAGAAGTGACAAGTGCCCGAGGTACTCTTCCTATCTAGCCGACGACCATAAAATCAGAATCGAAAACCCCGAATGGACAAAGAAGAAGAACAGAAAACCAAATGCCATACAGAGGGTAGAGTGTAAATACCGAAGATGCGCTTAACGGCTTGGCGATGGGAAGTCCTCTGAGACGCTCAAACCTCGCACGCAGGCGCACGCGCGAGTGGATGTCCGGTCTTGAGGCCGTCGGTACAAGAGGGAGCCGATCATCTTTGCGGTACTCGCGTTGATCCACGACTTCTCCCTCCTCATCCGGATCCGACGATCGAAGTCACCATGGGAGTGGCGATCGGCTTGCGCCACCCATCTCGCGCTTGAGCGGATCCTTGGTGTACTTGTCGATGGATGAAGATCCTTCCTTGCATTGCTTGATTTGAAGCCCAGAAAGTAGTTGAGTTCTCCCATCATACTCATCTCAAATTCCTGGATATGATCTCGTAAAACTGAAACAAGAGCATGAGAGGAACCACCAAAGATAATATCATCTACATAAACTGAGCAAGCAGAAGTCATTGCCACGCCTAAGAATGAACAGAGTCTTGTCTACCTTACCCATCTCAAAATCATTCTTAAGCGTAAAGGTCTTAAGTCTATCATACTGGGCTCTAGGGGCTTGCTTAAGACCATACAAGGCTTTTGATAGCTTGAAAACATGATGTGGATGCTTGGGATTCTCAAAGCCTGGGGGTTGTCTAACATACACTTCCTTCTCTATAAAACCATTGAAAAAGGCACTCTTAACATCCATCTGATATAATCTAAAGCCCTTAGAAGCAGCAAATGCAAGCAAAATGCGAATGGCTTCCAATTTAGCAATAGGAGCAAAAGTCTCATCAAAATCTAACCCCTCAACTTGGCTAAAACCCTGAGCTACCAATCTAGCCTTGTTTCTAACCACAGAACCATCCTTATTTTGTTTATTTTTGAACACCCAACAGGTTTCTATCACATTATGACCACTAGGAGGTTCTACTAGGTTCCAGACCTTGTTCCTCTCAAAATTCTCTAACTCCTCATGCATAGCATTAACCCAGCTAGAATCAGATAATGCATGTGATATATCGCGGGGTTCGAAAGAAGCAACAAATGCAGAATGAGAGTAGAGACTTGGATCGTGATACCTGGAGCGAGTGACTCGCTCATGAAGACTACCAATTATCTGATCCGGAGAATGACGCCTCTGAATGTGAAGTGGAGCGCCCGGGGGAGACAATATCTCCTCAACCTCTGCAGGTACTGCTGATGAAGAAGATGCAGCAGGAGCCTCAATTGGAGGTGAAACGATGTGCGAGTTCTCGAGCTTGGACAGAGCCTCAACAACGGCAGGTGGAGGACAAGTATCAGCTTCGTCATCATCTTCCTCCACAAAAATGCTTTCTGTCACCTCTGTATCACCTGAAACGTCAGATCTAGCTCCAGGGCTAGTCTCATCAAATGTGACATTGCATGTCTCCTGCACAATGTTAGTTTCAACATTAAAAACCCGAAAACCCCTCGAATGTGCAGGATAACCCAGAAATAAACCATCAAAAGTCCTTGAATCAAATTTATCTAGGTTTCCTGTCTTGAGAATGAAACACTTAGCTCCAAAAACTCGAAAATGAGAAACAAAGGGTTTTCTACCAAAACGAAGCTCATATGAAGTCTTGCCCAAAGACGGTCTCAAGAAGACACGATTTGCAATATGGCAAGCTGTAGCAATAACTTCGGCCCAAAACCTCCTCGGAGTGCTATACTCATCTAGCATCGTCCTAGCCATCTCGACTAAGGTTCTGTTCTTCCTTTCCACAACGCTATTTTGTTGAGGGACGTGTGGAGTAGAGAACTGATGCTCAATTCCGCGCTCAGCACAAAAAGAGGCAAACGAGGCATTCTTGAACTCCGTGCTATTGTCACTGCAGATCGCTCTCAAGGCACCCTAAGTTCGAGCCAAGCGAAGAACAAGATCATGATAATGACCAAAAGCTTCATCCTTCAAGCAAGAAAGAACACCCAAGTGTATCTCGAAAAATCATCGACTATGACAAGAATGTACCATTTGCCACCAATTGACCGAACCCTAGCAAGACCAACAGTATCCATATGAAGCAACTGTCCTGGTCCGTTAGTCATGACCATAGTCACTGAAGGGTGTGAGGCGGCAACTTGCTTGCCATGCCTACAGAGCGCATCAAACATCCTGGCGGCTTTGAGTTTGGGCAAACCTCTCATGAGATCAAGGTTGCTAACTCGCGTCAGATGATCAAACCCAATGTGCCCTAACCGTCGGTGCTAAAGTCAGAACTCAGAAGAAGATGTAATCAAACATTTAAGAGAACGATAAGAGATTCAAAAGTCACCTCAAAGATCCTAGCAGCTCTATAAATCCCAAAACGAGCTCACCAGCTTTGAATCAAGCACCCGACAAGCATTTTTCTTAAATATAGTCTCATAGCCATCATCAAGAAGCTGTGAGACAGAGAGTAAGTTAAACCTGAGCTTGTCCACAAGGGCGACGTCTTTTAGGATGAAGTTGTCGTTCACCCTGATTGATCTCGTTCCTTCAATCCGCCCTTGAGTATTGTCTCCAAAGGTGATGAAGACATCACCTGTCGACCGCGTGAAGGAGGTGAACCATTTTGAGTCTCCGGTCATGTGGCGTGAACAGCCGGAGTCGACGAACCACGTGTCCTTCCTTCCGCGGCGATCCTGAAAATCAAGGCATAGAAGAACGATGTGTCTCAATACTGGGGTTAGTTAAACATGAATTGGGAACCCAGTACTGAGACACACGTCTGCGAGTAGTATGCAAAGCAGAAGTGCTATCCTTGATTCTATTTGAATGTGTGTTATGAGCAATGGTTACACGAACATGAGAATTATCCTGTCTAGGTACATGATGATGATGAGCATGTGCAATAAGTCCTAGTCCAGGTTTCTTCTTTTCTAAATGACCATTTCTCATAAAAGCTCTAGGTTGATGAGATGACATTCTAGCAAGATTTCTCCTAGAATTTTTTAACCTACGCCAACAAAACTCAACCAAATGTCCATCCTTCTTGCAATAGGTGCAATGGTACTTGGTACCACTGGGAGAAGCACCTTTTGACTGAACAGATGGTTGGGCAAAACCTGCAGATTTGAAAGTGATCTTTGCAGGTTGGGTATCAAATTCAACTAAGCCATTTTTCAAAATTTGAATGCCACTAGATTTGTCCTGGGCAAAGTTGTATCCTAACCCTTACTTCTTATAAGGAGTTTTTGACTTGTCAAGAATCATGTTTAACTGTTTCTTACCATCAAAGAATCTTTCTAATGTGTCCTTAAGGTAAGCAATTTCTCTTCCAAAGTTAACACATGAATCACAAGTTTTAGCGTTAAACCTCTTCTTATAAAGAGCAACTTCAAGCTTAAGAGCTTCACATGAAGCACAAGTAGCAGAATTAATAATGTCCTTAAGCTTGGCATATTTAGCTCTAGCTGCTTCTACAACATCATGTACTTCACGTTCACGTTCTAAGCAGACAGAGCAAGAGCTAGCTTCAACCACACCAGAAACAATCAACTTGCTAGACTCTAAGCATTTTTCGCAGGGAGCATATTTAACTTCAACTAGCTCAGTCCTAGCATTTTCAAGTTGTTGCAAAGCAATATCATGAGCAGATTGCAGTTTAGCTAGTTCAGAATGTAAAGCATGGCAGGATAAGCATTCATCAGATTCAAGACTTTTAGCATTCACAAGTTCTAATGTGAGTTTATCTACTTGTGACTCTAACTCCTCATTCCTAGTCATGATGAATTTTAAGGCTTTATCCTGACCTAGCATTTGCTCATAGACAGTTCGCATCTAGCAAAGAGAACATCATAGGAGGAGATACCTCATTGTTGTCATCGATGTCGTCTCTGAGTCGACCATGAAGCACATGCACTGAAGTCCTTGGTCTTTCCCTTCTTGTCTTGAGGGAGCTCCTCCTCCTTGTCCTCCTCGCTCCCGGAGTCCACATCGCTCAAGGATCGTTCTCCAAGAGCGGCAAGAACCCGGTGAGCAGCCTTCCTGAGCTTGGCATCATCAAACTTGGACTTGCGTCCCTGAGGCTTCTTCCAAGCTGGCTTTTCATCCTTGTAGTTGCTCTTACCTTTCAGCTTGAGGCAATTTGCCCGGATGTGATTAAGCTCTCCACACTCATAACAAGTCACAGGGCCGCCTCTCTTTTTGTTTCTCATATTGTTGTAGGCCCTTGTGAACTTCTTAATCAAAAGTGTCATCTCGGGCTCAGGAATACTTTCAAGATCCTCTTCTTGGATTGCAGATAAAGAAGCAAGAGAAATTCCAGAAGAAGACTCAAACGACCCATCAGAGGCTCTCTTGAGCGGGTCTGCTACCAAAGCCATGTTACCCTTTCTTAGAATGGTCAGCTTTCTAGATCTCATGAGTCTTGAGCTTGCTATAGAGCAGCTCCAAAGTCAGATCAGAGAAGTTGACATTTTCCTGAATGGCGGCAGCCTTTATCTCCCACTCCCTGGTGTTGATTGCAGCCAGGAGATGGATGGCATTTTCAGACTGGGTAAATTCAATACCAACAGACTTCATCTGATTTATCACTGTGTTAAAGCGACTGAAAATATCATCGATGCTCTCACCAGGACGCATCTCGAATTTGTTATATTCTCTTTTATAGACCTGCTGACACACTTGTTTGATTTGGGAAGAACTCTCATGATAGGTTTCGAGGGTCTTCCAAATCTCATGTGCAGTCTCGAGATTGCAAATCCCATCATATTCCTGTCTACCAAGCCCACCATACGGAAAATTCTTTGCCTTACGGTCATTAGCTAAGAGAGCTTCAGAAGCCGGCGTAGCAACCTCAGGCAAGATAAGCGGATCTCGAACAGCCTCCCAAATACCTCGTGGTTCGCTCTCAAGAAAGACACGCATGCGGTTCTTCCAAAAGGCATAGTCGTGCCCATCGAAGATATGCGGTTTGGAGGAGTACTTATCCATCGCCAAGTTCGGTGACCGGTTAAGATCAAGATTGAACTAACCGGCTCGATACACATGTTGGACCGAAAAGGCGACTAGAGGGGTGAATAGGAGCACGATCTATTTTTCTCACAAATTGAATTCATCTGAATCTCACTTCAATAGCTATATAGCTATGAAGATCAATCAATCAAGCACGTGAAGACTTGAATTGAATCAATCAAAACCCGAAGCAAAATCTTGAAACTCAAAACACCAAGACACGGCAGTCGACCTCTCACGAGGCGGTCGGGCATCGTAGGCCTAGCGATCGGACCGATCCTAATGCAGTCGACCTCTCCTTCGAGCGGTCAAACCTCTAGTTCAAACGATGAACTCGGCCGAAAAAAACGCAAATTGATCTAACTTTTGATTCGTGCGTCCAAACTTCATGAAACTTGACACACACTTTTCAGGATGTCGGAACCTATTCAAGCAACGATCGTGAAGATCCTTGCCAAAGTTCAGACCTTTTCCATTTGAGTGAAGGTGGTTCAAAAACCGAGTCAAAAACGAAATTTGATCTAAAAACTTGCTCACGGGTGATTGATGATCAAGATGATCCTAGATGGGTTCCCACATGTTGTAGCAAGTTAAATCACAGCAACAAACCAACCAAAAACTTCGCGGATCAAAGAAAGATTCAAAATCACCAAATAGAGAGAAAGAAAGCAAATGAACTCATCTTTGAAAAAACTTCTTTGGATTGATTTGATATGTTATTGTTTCTGACCACTCCATCAATGGAGACAAAGACTCAATACATGAGCACAAATGAAATCCAACTCTCTAGAACCTAACCTCCAACTATCAACTCCCTTAGCACCAAAGCAAAACTAGAGTTTACAAGTAATGAAAGGGTTGAGGGTGCGCCACCTCCCTCCTCTATTTATAGTGAGTCCTAGACCTTCTAGAAGAGTTTCCTAATGGACTCCGTTAAGGCCCAAAACAAGCGGGTCACACACACGCATTTTAAGCGTCGTCTTCATCTCCTCTTGACCTAATCCGCTTCTCCACGCACGTCTTGCGCGGGGTTGGCAAAAGGTAACTAAAGCGATATTTGGTAAGATTGCAAAATACCCCTTCTCGGTCCTTCTCGAAGACCGAGTCGGATGTGCGGCACTCGCGCTCGCCACGTGTAGGTTGATCCAACGGCTCTCATTATGTCGGCAAGTCTCTCCATCCAGCTCCACGAAACCACCATGGCACTTGCAGGCCCTCCGCGCAGTTCAACGATCGCCCGAACGCGCGTTCGGTCACCTTTGTCCATCTTGCACCATACATGAGTCAATGACTTCACGGCATCGTCGATCGTTACGAACCTCGGCTCTCCAAGCCTAGTCCGATCATCCTCGCCGTTGACGCGTTGACCACCAAGCAATCTGCACAACAATAGACAAGCAAATCGAAGCGGGAACAAGTTCTTCATAACTTGACCCGCGTTAGTCAAAACATGCATCATGCAACACATATGCGAAACCCATGAGATTGACCTAACGAACAACCGCCACGCCACCACGGGGTCGACGAACAAGTGAAAACCGGTCGATGCCACCATGGCGGTTTGATCGCTCCCTTCCGGTCGGACCGCCGACCAAACGATCGACCGCGATCCATGACCTAGCCAAAATTTCAACTCGAAATCGCAACCTCTCTGAAATTTCAAGCGAATAGAACTTTTGATGGAGGCTCAAAAATTATGGGACCGAGGTAGTAGAACCTCCTCTCTTGCCTACACCCTCTATTTTTAGCCCACTCAAAATCTAAACTCCACTTAATGGCGGGTCGATCGCTCGTGATGGCGGTCGGACACCACCACGGCGGTCGACCGCCACCACTTACTACGAGCAACCCAAGACCGCGGGACGGTCGGCGCCACCATGGCGGTCGGACCGACTGACAGAAACTGAACTTTGCCGAAAACTCGTGTTTCCGCAAACCTTCAACGTCATTGCCAATTGTCACATCATCCTAAGATCATGAGCATATCCCCATGATATCCACACCATCGTCCTTGCATTTGCTCTTCTCGTCTGCCTGTGTTGGCTTGTCGCCGCTGTCGATGTCCTTCCTGCCATTGTCCTCGCGCTTCTTGTGTTCTTCCTGTGGCGCCGGCGGCGCCACCACCTCGACTATCTTGGCGAGCTTCCTGATGAGGACCCTATTGTCCACATCGCCGATGACAATCACCTTGTCCTACGACGGGTGGATCTCTGTCTGTGGATATCATGGGGATATGCTCATGATCTTAGGATGATGTGACAATTGGCAACGACGTTGAAGGTTTGCGGAAACACGAGTTTTCGGCAAAGTTCGATTCGTCAGTCTCGAGCGATCCGACCGCCATGGTGGCGGTCGACCGGTCTATCTTGGGTTGCTCTAGTAGTAAGTGGTGGCGATGCGCCATCTCTGAGCGGTCAGACCGGCCATTAAGTGGAGTTTAGATTTTTGAGCTGGGCCAAAAATAGAGGGTGTAGGCAAGAGAGGAGGTTCTACTACTTTTGGTCCCATAATTTTTGGAGCCTCCAGTCAAAAGTTCTATTCGTTTGAAATTTTCAGAGAGGTTGCGGATTTCAGAGTTGAAATTTTGGCTAAGTCATGGATCGGCGGTCGACCGCCTTTGGTGGCGGTCCGACCGAAGAAGCGATCGAGCCGCCATGGCGGCGATCTGACCGGTTTTCACTTGTTTCGTCAGCCCGTGTGGCGGCGATGGTTGTTCGTTGGGTCAATCTCATGGGTTTCAGTGCATATGTGTTGCATGATGCATGTTTTGACTAACATGGGTCAAGTTGTGAAGAACTTGTTCCCGGTTTCGATTTGCTTGTCTATTGTTGTGCAGGATTGCTTGGTGGTCAACGACGATCAACGGCGAGGATGATCGGACTAGGCTTGGAGAGCCGAGGTTCGTAACGATCGACGATGCCGTGAAGTCATTGACTCAAGTATGGTGCAAGATGGACAAAGGTGACCGAACGCGATTCGGTGCGATCGTTGAATCAGCGGTGCGGGGGTGGTGCAAGTGCCATGGTGGTTTCGGTGGGAGCCGGATGTGAGAGACTTGCCGACATGATGAGAGCCGTTAGATCAACCTACACGTGGCGGAGCAAGCGAGTGCTTCGCACAATCTGGACTCGGTCTTCGGAGAAGGACCGAGAAGGGGTATTTTGGTAATCTTACCAAATATCGCCTTGGTTACCTTTTGCCAACCCGCAGCACAAGACGGTGCGTGGAGAAGCGGATTAGGTCAAGAGGAGATGAAGACGGCGCTTTAAAATGCGTGCGTGTGTCACCCGTTTGTTTTGGGCCTTAACGGGAGCCCATTAGGGAAACTCTTCTAGAAGGTCTAGGCCTCCACTATAAATAGAGGAGGGAGGTGGCTGCACCTCCTCCAACCCTTTCATTACTTGTAAACCCTAGTTTTGCTTTGGTGCTAAGGGAGTTGATAGTTGGAGGTTAGGGTTCTAGAGAGTTGGATTTGATTTCGTGCTCATGTATTGAGTCTTTGTCCTCCATTGATGGAGTGGCTGTAAACCATTACCATATCAAATCAATCCAAAAAAGTTTTCTCAAAGATGAGTTTATTTGCTTTCTTTCTCTCTATTTGGTGATTTTGAGTCTTTCTTTGATCCGCGAGTTTTTGGTTGGTTTCTTGCTGTGATTTAACTTGCTGCAACATGTGGAAACCCATCTAGGATCATCTTGATCATCAATCACCCACGAGCAAGTTTTTAGATCAGATTTCGTTTTTTGACTCGGTTTTTGAACCACCTTCACTCAAATGGAAAAAGGTCTGAACTTTGGCAAGGATCTTCACGATCGTTGCTTGGAATAGGTTCCTGACATCTTTGAGAAGGTGTGTGTCAAGTTTCATGAAGTTTGGACGCACGAATCAAAAGTTAGATCAATTTGCGTTTTGGTTTTTCGGGCTGAGTTCACTGTTCTTGAACTAGAGGTCTGACCGCCCGAAGGAGACGTCTGACCGCTGGGATCGGTCCGACCGCTGGGCCTACCGATCTGACCGCCCCCGTGAGAGGTCAGACCGTCCGGATCTTGGTGTTTTGAGTTTCTGAAGATTTTGCTTCGGGGTTTTGATTGGATTCAATTCAAGTCTTCCGCTGTGCTTGATTGATTGATCTTAATAGCTTACATAGCTATTGGAGTGAGATTCGTATTGAATTCAATTTGGAAGAAAAATAGATCGTGCTCCTATTCAACCCCCCCTCTAGTCGCCTTTTCGGTCCAACACTGTCCTCAACACCCCTGCACAACCATGCACATAACGTAAATCAGGATGTCTCAAGGACATAAAGAGCATAGGCGAATGCAGCAGTAGCACAGTGAAGAACTTGTAAGTGAGATTTGGGAGTTGAACGATCTTGAGACCTTTCAGGCGCATTGCTTTCATCACCTTCCTCCTGTAGCCCTCGCAGCAGCTCACGTTCACCTTCAAATCAACTCTCCGAACATGACAAATCCTCGTGTTCATAGCTAGTAGCATGGATCAATGGATGCATCCTCATATAATGATTGGTAGTACCTTGAGTTCTTCTTCCCTAGCATTGGTTGTGATGACTACAGTGAGCTGTATATACTGGGACAACTCAATCATGTGTACTTGCACTCCACATGGACGAACTCCGTGAATCTGGTCTTCACTGGCACGCCTATCCTGAGCTTTGTCCTGGGCGCCATCGGCCACTACCAGCCCTTCGGCACGGTGAACACGTTGCCCTGCCAATGTATTGGTCTCAGGCCGCCCGACGGCGCGGCGAGCTCTCTCCGGGGGCCGCGCTCCAGCATCCAGAACCCGACATTCCGCTGCGCGGGGCCGACTATGTTGATGGAGTATGCCAGGTACACGAGCTGCCCGTCGTCAAGCCAGAACTCGTCGGTCATTCCTTGGAACGCCATGTTCCCTATGGCATCAAGGATTAGTCTCCCGCCTTGTCGGGAACGAGCCAACCAAGCTCGGTTGAGTTATCTGCCACTTACGGTGGCCGTGTGCTCTCGTTCTAACCCCCGGCGAGTTTTGACACGGCCGTTGCCACTACCCATGCCGTGTTGTAGGCCCAGAGCTGGAACACCGTGTGTTGCAGCGGTGGCAACCCTGGGTTATCCATCTACAAGCGTGGCGCGAACCGGGACGCGAAGCTCCTGAGGCTGTCCGGCGGCATCTAAGGCCGAACGTAGACCACCCCATCCATGGCGCCGAGCGCCACGACGTCGAGCCGATTGAGCATGATGCAGACGCTGTTGGTGACGATCCACGCGTAGCCTTTCTCCATGCGTAGCCTTCGTCCATCATGCCAGCGCGGTGGGCGAGCGCGAAGAGCCGCGCGGCGAGCTTATGGAACCACAAATATTCAACCCAAACAACCCATTTTGCTCCTAAGTCCATTTGAACCAATCCAATTGTACTCATTTCTTAAACCCAACCCACTCAATCAGTTTGAACCCAAACCATTAGCAGCCCTACTCATATATACACATCCAGGCACAAATGGATTCTATGTGGAGCAACCAAATGGATTTTTTTTTACCAGAGCATGAGCTCATCTTAGGCTTGGGAGGCATGTGTAGTTCAACTGTTGCAATGTTGAATTGGTGAGTAATCAATCATGCCGGCATGCTCACTGGGTAGAATATCATGTTTATGTCTCTTTTGACCTTCACAAATAAAACCCTGGTCATCATTGTACATATGTCCTCAGAAAAATAGAACTCACTCACCTTTCTCTAATTTTATCCACTCTAATTTGGGCTTGTAGTGCCCCGACCAAGAGCAATGCTGGGTGCAAGGATGCTATTCTTCTTGCAGGCAGCAGTTGGATTGCATGGCGAGATCTCTCCGTTCAGCGGCAATCGCCGGAGTTGTGGAGGCATAGCAGTACACTTTTCTAAATCTGCTGAAGATTCAGTCGTGCCTTACTTAGGCTGTCAAATTCTACTCCATGGATGAATTCCCTGAGAGGTGTTGCTAATTCAAAGGCAAGGTCTGTGTTTACGAGATGAGCAGTGTTCAGTTCCCAATCGACCTTCCACTTTGCCTGTAAACGCAAGTCCAGCACCGCGCAGTACACTTGTTTCAACTGCCAGTCGAAGCAAAAGCAAATGCTTCACCTCACAAGCAAGAAAGTAATAACTCACAAATCATCACGAGATTCAGATGACAGTAACATCTATGAATTCCAATGGTTTGGCGTCAAAATATAGGATGTCCCTCTTAAGAGTTCTCTGCAAAAACTCCACGGTTTTGCCATGAACACAAAACAACAGATGGTACATACAACAAGATGATGCAACGAGTGATGGGAAGATTCAAGACCCTATGGAAGCTCAGTTTCGTTCGAAATGCTACTTCACAAAATGGTTGTAAAAGGCTGAACTGGTTGAAGAATTTACAGCTCTTTCAGGCTTTTAGAGAGCATCATCACCAGATGGAGAACTGGTTCAGGCTTGGAGCAACAGCCATCGAAGGTAACAATTCATCTCAATGCGGAACTCCAACCATGCATTGGTACAATTATAGGTCGTATAGTCTCCTCATGCTTCGAAACTTTGGCAAATATCAAGACCATCTCAGCATTTGAACTTCAGCAAATGCCGCCATTCTTCACTATTTTGCTGTCATGTCTCTTCTCAATTTGCTTGACATGCATTTCGTACTCAATATACAATCATCATCTTATCTCCCATTGGAGAACATACTGTTCCAAATTCTTGGTCATAACGTCTGCCATCCAAGAGCCTATTTTCTGCTCACACCATCAGCTATATACATGCACCTTGGTCCCCATTATTGTCTGGGCCATCATTTGACGGCATCATGTGAAACTCAGCACACTGAACACCGTTAGGTCCATGACCTCCATTATGTTGGCCTTCAAATGATGTGCATGACTCAACCTGGATGTCTCCATCTTCTACAGGATTATCTGGATTTGATTCCAGAGGCGTCTGGTTTGGCCCACGTCTGGACTCAGGCACATTGTCTATTACCTTCTCAGGAAAAGAAGATTTGTGGAGCTGTTCTTCAGATTCACCATGAACATCTTCTGTGCACACAGTATTGTCAATGTAGCGTCCATGTGTAGGGGACTCCATTGCAGAATCCTCGTCCTCCTGCTCAGTTACTGCAGGCTCACCAGGAGACTCATCATCATCACTGTCCACGTGCAACAGGTCTGACCTGTTCTGCTGGGCCCTCTTCTGAAGCATGAAGACATTAAAATAGTAGCTGACAAGCTCCTTGCTAGTTTTACCAGGTAAAGCATGTGGAAGGTTATCCCAGAAATTCTTGCCCAAGGAAACAGGATTAGAGGAAATAACTCTTTGGAACAGCTTCTCCTCCTCATCAGTCCACCTTTGAGCAATATCCTCTCCCATTTCACAAAGACCTAACTCGCGAAACTTGTCTTGTCCCATGCTTTTTTTTAGGTTCTCTCTTGCTTCCATAACATGCTGTCTTGCACACCTAATAGAACCTTTGTCGCTGCATTCACAATCTGTTTTGTAATCTCCAACCCAAGCAACAGGACATGAAAAGGACGGCATTGGAATGATACAATGCCTGATCCACTTATCACTCTCACTATCCTCATCCCTGGCAGTAGATATGGAAACAGAACCATGTGCCAGATCAGCACAAGAACCAGAAGTGCCAGGATCATTCATAGAAACCCGGGGCCTCCATTCTGGAATGTCAGCCTGGTGACCAGGTCCAGTTGCCATAGCTTTTCTAGGGAGGTATTCATGAACAGGCGACTCAATGTCATCAACCTGATTATATTCAGCAGCTGGCTCTTCAAAATAACCAGGGAAAGAAGCCACCCAATCAGGTAAGTATAAACTTTCCTCTCCAATGGGTTGCTTGCAATTAGGATAAGGGATGCCTGAATTAGTACTGCAGATTGTGGTACCATTATTTGCGGATGTGATCCAGCTCTTTTGTCTCAACAAATCCATCAGCTAAAGCTGAAACCAACAATCATAATTACCGATAGATATATCCCAGGTCAATTCATATTATTGAGGGCATAGATTATAAAAGGTAGGCAAAATACGAAACCTGAAGCAGATGTCTCAGCAGCGATGCTGAAGGGATGTCTTTCATTGGAATATAACCAGGTACTTTCTTCAATTTGCTTTGGACGTTTGCAAGCAACTTGGCATGGCTTGACATCAGAAAGAGGTCGCTTGCCATGATCTAGTGCGGAAGACTGACAACTGCTGGCTGGGAGCGAAGAAAAGCTGAAGTTCTCAAGAGAAATTGGAGAACTGTCCTTAAGACCAGCATTTCCAAATTTAGATTCCTCAGAGTTGCTAAACACGTTCTCCTTTCCAAGACCTTACAACAGACAGAAGTGAGAAACCAGATAATAAGATACTCTTCTGTCTTTCACAAGTGAGGTGCTTACCTGTAACATTTGAATTTGAAGCAGCATCTCCTGAATTCATTTCAGTAAATGAAGCAGGTTGGCTGTTGGTCTCTAGTACCCTGAGGTTACCATACGAAAGAGGGTCAAACTGGTCAGCATTTTCGTTGTGCGTAAACACCATACTATCCTGCCAAAAGGGAAAAAGGAAATAGCTAAGAAAGTTAGTCTACTCCGAAAGTCAACTGACTTGCAAATTATTTTCATTATATAGAAAAAGAACACCAACAAAGCCATGTAATAGTGTTTCTTTATCATACAGAAATAAAAAAGGATACTACAGCACAGTCACCAGGAACATGGGTCAACTAGGTTGAGGAACAGGGTCACAGGACATGGTACACCACTTTTCCTTCTAAATTACAAAGGAATTGTGTACCATGTCCCACGAATTGTACCCGGATCGATGAATCCGGTACGTAGGACGCGGCATCAACCTGCGATCCCTGTGACTATGCTACAGCACACCGCAGTGGCTTTCCATTTATCATACGGAAATAAAAAAGAATACTACAGCACACCACAGTGGCTCAACACTCGACTGGTCAACACGACGCCAAAGTCTACACTCACCAACCCCTTTTATTCCCCACTGCTCCCCCACTTGTCAGAGATGGTCATCGATGTCGTTCGATGCTAGGGGATAGTGAGGTAGAGGGGTAGGGGAGAGAGAAAGATGATTGTGGTTTTGAATTGGCTCTTATGTCAATGTCTATTATAGAAACTAGTACTCGGGCCGCACCCTTGGGCGCACAGCAGTGCGCAGCAGCCGAGGCAAGCACGTGCTAACGCATGTGAAGCCGCAATAAAAGCGCACATGCGCCGACGCGGAAAAACCGGAGGCGAGTGCATCGCTCGGGCAGACGGTGGAGAGCAGGCGCGCAAAACGAAAGAGAAATCGAAGGGCCGGGAAGGGCAACGTCGCAGAATCGGACGGCATACAAAAAAAGAGTGACGTGGCCTGCCGAATCGAGGCTGAATTTTTGCTCAGTTTATACCGGAGGATTTTCAAGTGGAAAAATAGGAGGAATGGTGCATGGAATTTAGACAGAATTCATTGAATGTTGTTTATAATAATAGAATTAATATAGTCCACCTAGAGAATATGTGGAGATGCTATAGGTCGCTATTGCCTACATAGGTAGTAGGAGGTGAGCTGGATCAAACCAATTATAGACATTCAAGCATGATCTAAGCTTGAGAATAAAAACGCAGCCTTCGTTTGGGTCAAGCCAGGTCAGCATATAAGCACATCTCGTATGTACACATGACATGAAGCACTTCTAGTTCTTGTAATAATTTTTTATATACTCTACAATTTAACTTACTTAATATGCCGATCAGAGATTGGGAACATCATTAAGAGAGCATTTATTTAGTGTTTTAGTTACTTAAAATTTGGAAATGTATTTCTAAAATCACTTTTTTGTTTCTAGATTTTAAAGTGACAAAATTGTGGAGCAGTTGTATTAAATTGCACTATATAGATGGATCAAAAGTAGAACCTGAGCATTTATAGGGAGAAAAGAACCAAATATGTGAATCTTGGGTACACCTTTTATCACCTAATGATACGGACTGATTTATACTGAGAATTTGGGCCTGTTTTGACCGACACATTATGTGGCTGAGTTGTTGTTTGTATTAAATATTTAGTACAATGATTGCGCATTTGAACTACAAAAGAACTACAAAAAATGACTTGTGACATGCGCATGAAAAATTGTTGGCATTCCTGTGCAACATTTTGCTTGATGGACCCCACATATTAGCAATCTTTTTAGGTATGTATTTAAATGTTTTGTTTGGTTGTATAATCTTGTGATGGTTAGATCATAGTCACCTTCGATCTGGGTCCACGCCGGGATGCCATCGAGGACATGGGAGAAGAGGAGAGGAGAGGAGAACAGGGGAGGAGGAGTGAGCTAACCTAGCAACCACTGTTGCAAGCCGTTGCTCGCCATCGTCGTTAAATCGATCACAGCAGGCAGCGGCCACCAGCCGCCGTCGAATAGTTGTCATGTCGTTGCCTAGTTGACAGCCGCACTATAGCCATGACCGACGCTTGTTGCAGCTTGAGGATGAGGTGCAGCAGCAGTAGAAGCAGCCTCCATGAGAGGGTGAGGGAGATGATGCACGAGAGAGGTGGTGGCAAGGTTCTAGAACTCGGTAGCAAGTATTGCTAGGTCACCTCACCTTGTAGTGAGTATACATGTCAGTGTTCACCTAGGCGCTAGGCACTAGGCGGGCGGTGGGTGGCCGCCTAGCGCCTAGGCGGGGCCTAGGCAGCCGGCCGCCATTATAGAGAAGATAGGAGCTCGGAGGGAGGAAGACGATGGAGCCATCACCATGGGGGTTGTGATCTGTGGTGGCGTGGGCTGTGGAGGTGGATCTGTGGTGGAGTGGGCTGTGGAGGTGGACCTGTGCAACATTGTATTGTAAGGCCCAAGAGCCAGAAAGGCCCACAATCGATAACCCTAAGTCCCTAAGCCCCAACTCCCTGACCAGTGACCAGCAGAGCCGCCACACACGCGCACAGCAACGGAGCCAACAACGACGCGAGGGAGGAGCGACTCCGTCTTTGCGGCGCGCGGCGAGCCGATGACAACGTGCTGCGGTCGGGCTACGGGTAGTCGCGGCAACTACGTCTGCGAGGCTACGGTTGGCGCAGCACGTAGCCAAGGGAGCAAGGCGGCGCGGCGGCTGGGGCCGGAGAGGAGGCAGCGGCGCGCGACAGCAGCGCAAGAGGGGGAGCAAGAGGGGAGAAATCGCCAAATCAGGTAGGGTTTTGTGAACTTACCTTCTTTTCTGTTCTCCCCCGACCCGCCCAGCGCCTGCTCCAAACCGCCCAGCTCTGCCGCGCCTTGCCCGCCTAGCGCCGCCTGAGCCCACCTAGGACCGGCGTTGACCCGCCTAGGCGAGCCGAGCGCCCAGGGAAGCGCCTTTGCCCGAGTCGCGGTGGGGAGCTTGCGCCCAGCGCCTAGGCGGCCTAGGCGCCCGCCGAGGGGAACACTGATACATGTATAGGATGGTTCTTGAGTTGGGTGCCTAGGAACCCAGATGCCTTATGTAATTTACCTAGAAAAAATCTAATGCATCTCTTTTAATGTAGTAGTAGCAGGATGTTTGAACAAAACATGCTTGAACATAACAGGATTTGAATGCTATAGGTGGGCTAATTTACAATCTTAAGATGATTTGATAACCATAAAAACACCACTCGTTTGAATTTGGGGGGCTAATTAAACCATGGCATATAAGACTGGAAATAAAGAGAACAAGTAATAAATTAAATTAGCACATTTGCACAACAATATGCTCCTCTCACTCAATACTGAAATGAATGGAAGTACGATGGGAGTTCCAGGAGCATGATTAGCACAAATAAACAACACAGAGAGGGTCACAAAGAGCAGAGAGCTGCCTCTGCCTGCATGCCTCCTCATGCGTAGAGCTACTGCATCTCCCCCTCATATACTATCTTTTAAGTGGCCTTGCAAGCAACCTGTAAGCAAATATCCCGACTAATCAGGCGGGTATACCTGTTAACTACCCAGTTTTGCGTACTGTAATGGGAGGTGACCGAGTATTCGGTTGAGTACTAGGCCTGGTAGACCTATTTTTAGAACATTGGGTGGTGGAGAGCAGGGATCACATAACCGGTACCGGGCCACTTCCCGGGAGCTGGCCGGAAACGGTAACCGGCTGGTTACTGGAATTCCCAGTTTTTTTCCAGATGAAATTCGCTCGAATTTGATTGAAAACCATCAAAAATTCGAAAATTAGAATTTGAACTGGTCAAACCGGGAAAAACCATCCGAGATTTTGGATCCCAGACCCCCGCTGGTAAGCGGTAACCGGCGGTTACCGGCCGTTTTTTTTTTCCCTGATGGAGAGGATGAGGAGTGGCTGCTGTGGAGTCGTGGAGGCGGCGGCAGTTGTGGAGATCCTGGTGGTAGTGGTACTAGTGCATGGGATGGGAGAGATTGGTGCTTACATGGGGGCTGTTGGGCTTTAATGGGATAGGGGGCTGTGTGTGGTAATGGCCCATATCTCTTCTCTTTTAAGTTATGAAAGAACCTGGTGATGGACCATGAAGTGATCAATTTAACTTATGAAAATTTGAGACATCCAGTGGATTCAACCAGTCTTGTCTGCTTGAACTACATTACAGGACTCACTTATATAAATGGATTAAGTACATTGTTCGTCCCTCAACTTTTACCCTAGTTTAATTTTCGTCCCTGAATTGTAATACCGGGTAAAACGCATCCTCGAACTGTCAATACTGCGCAAAAGATACCCCTTCGTCTGTTTTAGAGCGGTTTTGACCAGTGTTTGACCCACGTGGCTCGCTCGCGGTACTGACACGTGGCACGAAACCACTCTCAAAAGGAATAAATGATGGTTTTTGCACGGTATTGATACTTGGAGGACACGTTTTATCTGGTATTACAATTTAGGGACGAACTTTAAATTAGGACAAGAGTTGAAGCACGAACAATGTACTTAATCCTATATAAATTGACTGTATGTTTGGTGTCCCTGTATCCTCTGAACACTGCTTCTTGTTATACAAAAAACTGAATGTCGCATTGCTCCTGCCTCATATTCGACCAGTGCAGGCACTCCTTTTTTGCCGCTTACACCTCATGTAGCTTACTTTTCTTAACAAAATAGTAGCTAACCATGATACTAGTGACTGCTTTCATTGAAAATAATTATTGAAACAATGCTGAGGTAGCATGGATTGGATGTAACTTTTGTAGGTTTTTTTTTTATCTTTACATGAATATAGACAACATTTTATATTTGTGAACAGCTTCGGTAGTGATCATTATCGCACAACTCACATGAGGATCAAACCAAATTATAATGCATCAATCTGAACATTTTTTTTTATCTCCACTATGTCACTGAGAGGATAACTAATCCTTAAGTCCTTGGATACTAGGTTTTTTTTCTGTTGATCCTGGGCAAGCTGACAATGTATGGATTTACATTTGACATGTTTAAAATGAACCAAATGCTTCATTTGAATATTCTACTTGTGTGTCTTGTTCATTTTAGAGTCATTAATTGAATCACTGTTTCATCTAATAATAGATGAAAATTGTAGCAACAAGCTCAATAACTAAAATTGGAAAATGCTTACAATGTGGACATGCCATTTTTTGTGAGATCTGGTGAGATTGTGCAGCAGCAGTGCTCACATAGACACTAGTCGGGCGGTAGATCGGCGCCTAGCACCTAATCACCGATTAGGCGGGCTAAGCGGCCGCCTAGGCGGGATAAATCGGCTAGGTGGAAGGATGGCGCCTAGTGCCTAGGCATAGCCTAGGCGGACTTGGTGGCCGCCTAGGGGAACACTGTGCAGCCATGGTGGGCTGTGATGACAGAGGCATTGGCACAGGAAAAATCCTTATGGGTTTATTGTCACTCCCAACCTTAGATCTTAATCCCATTCAAGGAAATGTGGCTCGGGCTAGTTCCTAAGTCATTGTATTTCAAGAGAAAATTTCAGCAGCATCTCTGTGATGAACCTTAGTTCATCAAGGTAAACACCGTAGATAGAAGCTGAACAGCGACAGCAGATAAGCAGAAATGGCGCTGGAGGGAAGGGCGCACAGCACAAAGAAGAAGAATAGAGCAACAGGAAGAGATAGATCGGTTCAGCAGAGAGGAAGATATACATGTAGGTGGTAAGAGTAGTTTATTCCATGTTTTGCCTCCTTCAACCAATTACATGGCCATCCTTATATAACGACGGATCCTAAGACCCTAACCTGACTCAAACTCCTCTCCATCTTGGACGCCAAGATACTAACTCAACTTGGACTCTAACCAATACGTACTAACAGACTACTAACTCAACTTGGACTCTTAAGCAATACGTATTAACAGATAGCGTTACAGCTGGCCAGCCGTATGCACATGACAATCTCCCGCTGTTCTCCAAATACACTTCTCAACATCAAGTCAAGAGGGTGTGTATCTGGATAACATGGAGATGTTGACGAAATTTTCTCTAGAACTGTACAATGACTTAGGAACTTGCCTGAAGCACATATCCTTGGACTGTAAAAAAATTGTGGAAAATTCGAGGCATTTGCTTATAAATATGCCATGTTAGAATATTTATTAACAAGCACCCTTGAACGGCAGTGGTAGGTTACGCAACTTAAAGTCTAACGATGAGCACATTTTATTCCTACTTTCCAACAAAATGAAAATTGACAACTCTAAAGTTGCTACATGGGAGCAATCAATAACCATTCAAAGGACAGAATAAAATTAACAGAACAATGACAGTAGGTTATTATAGCATAACATTGACCACACCATACTGGATTGAGAACCAAAAGCGACATGCAACAGAGAACCAAAAGTAAACATGCCAGAAGGATCGGGAGACTGACCTTGAAGGAAAGGGAATAACGGGCCAAGAGATTATCAGATCAGTAAATCCCTCACAGACAACATGAAGGCTGTGAAAAGGGAAAATTGCAATAAGATTATACACATTGATATAAAGCTACTAGCTACCATTAATCACACATTGATATATTTCATATACACACTTATAATTTCAGTTCGTTGTGACAAAAAAATATACTATAGCCTCAAGCACCATTCAAACAAAAGCGTGCGCATGGTGTCTTTTCTGATTCATGGGGCACAATTCACAAAAGCATCTTTCACACACAGAACAGATCAAGTTATAGTAATTTGACCTTGGTTCATACATAAGCCGAAATCTCTAATCTTTCACACACAGAAAAGATCAAGTTATACACAAAAAGACTATAGTAAAGCCCAAATCTCTAATCTTTTTCACTACAGATGCTGAGCGCCTGAGCATATTGAGGCAAATCACCGATTAGATAATAAAAAAAATGTCGTCGCAAAAACAAAAGAAAAACTCCGCACTGCAGGATAAGAAAGTTAAGGTAAGTTTCCTTAATTTGCATCAAGAAACTGCCTAAAAGTAGCTAATGGAAATGGGCTGCATTTCAAATTCGTTTGTTCGGTTTGCAAGGAAATTGTTGAAATGGAAATTGGATCCAAATCAATTCCAATTGTTGTTTGGTTGCACACTTTGAGAAATCCAAACGTAACCAGCGTACGTACGGCGGTGGAGGTCGACCTCGGTGAAGGGTCGGCAGCGGTGGAGGCGGTGGTCGTCGGGGACCCGGAGGTGGCGGTGGAGGTCGACGGTGCAAGCGGCGGTGGAGGTCAACCGGGCGGCGCCGGTGATGAGGAAGAAGGGGAAGAGGTGGCGGCGGCGGCGGCCCTGGATCTCGGCGGTGGAGGTCGACGGCGCAGGTCGACGGTGCCAGTGGCGGTGGAGGTCGACGGGGCCAGCGGCGGTGGAGGTCGACGGGGCCGGCGGCGGCGGCTCTCCACGGGACGCCGACGATGAAGAAGAAAGGAGATCGCCGAGCTGGGGAAGCGGTCAGCGGCAAGCAAGGGCTCTCCAAGCGTTCGTCGAGATCTCGCCGGCGACGGTGGTGGCCGGAGGAGGAAGGGGAGAGGGGGATGATGTCGAGAGGGAGACGACGGGAGGGGGTCGAGAGTGAGAGGTTGCCAAATGGGCAGCTGGGTCCGTTCCGAAGCTCGCCACTGTTTGGCCGGTCCAGGCATAACACGGTGCACCACCGTGTCGAGCTTTGGTCGCGACTTAGGCCAGGGGCGGCCAGCACGGCAATGAATAGTACCGGGCTAGCCTGTTAGACCTATTTATTTTTTTAATATATGCTTTTATTTTTGTAGTTTTTAAAATTTTATATAATTTATTTTATAATTATATACAATTTTATTTATTTTAAAATTTATATATTTTCTAGAATTTATTTACATATTCTCCAAATTTTCTTGCCAAATGGCTAAATAGGTTGACACCAGCCCAACAGGCTAAGTGTGCCTGGATCGACTCAGCACGGCCCATGAGGCTATCGTATCGTTCTTGGGTCGTCGTGCCAAACGAGCTCATGCCCAAATGGATCGTGCCTACATGGGCCTATGTCATGTCGAGTTAGGCCGTCCATTTGACCACCTGTAGTCTAGTGACTCAAGTCGAAGGAGGCTCATTTCACCCAAATGAGAGGGCTGACCTCTCAATTCGGGTTTGGTGTTTCCCGTTGTCTACCAAAACCGTGATATTTCCCTAAATCCAATTTCAATTCTATGGGCCGTCCAAATAGGAGATATTTATCAAGTCCATTTCCAATTCTTAAATTTCCTCTTCAATTTCAACATCCAAACAGGGTGTAAGACTTCAATTATTACCACACGAATTCGACCTAAGCTCACGCAACAAAGCCTAGTTCGGTCAAAGTCGAGGGCGACGAAGCAGCGACGATAGTCGACACCGGCGACGAAGCGGCCGGGGAAGGGGAAGAGTCTAGCTCTACTCGGGGGTGCACTCGTGGAGATCTAGGGAAGAAGCAGAACACGGCGGAGGAGGAGATCAAGGCAGAAGAGGCACACGGCGGTGGTGGAGGGGGACGTGGCGGCAGCGAGAGGTGTAGATCGGGGAAGTCGAGGATGAAGGACACGCGACAGCGGCGACCTGTGGAGACTGAGGGTGTAACACCCCAAAATTTGCTTTTAGTTCAAATGACTAAAATTTGGGAATTTTTTAAAACTTTTTGATGCGCTTCTTTGACATTCGATTTTCCTCATACTTTAATTGGAATATTGTCGGATTTGAATCTTAAGAAATCAATTAGCGAGATAGAACCTAATTTAAATCAATGAAAATGAGAAATTGAAGTTTAAAAAGGGTAAGGAAATAAAATAAAACCAAATACTTAAAAAATCTAGTCGTCCCACTTCCCTTCTCTATTTCCTTTCCTCTCTTTCCTCTATCTGCTCTCAGGTCGCCCGACCCGACCTCCTTTGGGCGTGCCAGAGCCCAAGTCGACTGCCTTCCTTTCTTCCTCCTCCAACTGCTGTCGCCCATGCCAATCTGGCCTGCTCTACTCCTAACAGCCGCCGTTGTAGCCATGCCGTTTCCCATGTCGACGGCATCCTCGCCTGACCATTGTCCCATCACCACCACTAGAGTAGTGTCACCCGCACCAACCTCCCCTGGACATCCTCAGACCGAAGTGCATTGTGCACCAACACATCCCGTGCTGCTGCCCTATGCCCGCGTCATCACCATCCCATCGCTCGCCCAACCCGCCGCATGTTCCCTTGCGTTGGCCACATCAATCGCCAACCACCCTGTCCTACTTAAATCCATGCCCCGACCTCCCTTCCCCTTCTTTTGACTCCCCTCATTTGCCACTCCTTGCTCTCCTTCTCTTTGTGCGCGTGAGGCCGAGGTGATGTTAGAGCACTAGTTCGGCCGCATGCCTCGTCATGTCTCGCCACCTCCCCAGTGAACTCCGATAGACCCCGCCGCATCCATCACCATTGCCTTGATGCCCTCAACCTCCTCGACTGACTCACCTCCCCTCCTGTGCCCCATATTGCCCAGAACGATCATGCCACTGACGTCTTTCGTGAAGCCGCCCGCCGCCTCGCTTGCTGTTCCCTCTGCCCTAGTGAGCCCCTTCCATTTTTGTTCGCGTTAGAATGTGTTCCAACTTCCCCTCCTAAAAAACCCTCAATCAATTTCAGGGTTCGCGCAAAGGAGAGTGTCGCGCCCTCTTCTTCCTTGGTTCCAGTCGTGCGCCACCGCCACCATTTCCACCCTCACCCAGGTGAGTGTTTCTCTGATTCCTCCCCACTAGAGAGTCCTCACACCACCTCCGACCTCTCCCCCACCCACTTCCGTTCTCCCCGCAGTGCCAGCCCCACGACGAGCCATCTGCACCGCCGGACCGCCTCTCAACTCCTCCGCCTCCATTAATCGGTCGAGTGAGTTCCCTGTTTCCCCTCGTGCCCATGCTCACTCCATTTCCTTCCCTCTTCCCCTCCGGTGTCGTCACCCCTTCTCCTTCCCCAATGCCAGCTGTCGGGCTCCACCGCGCACCTGCCTTGGTGCTCGCCCGACCATGACGCCACCATCCATGTGGTTGCCTTGCCCTACGCAACCCATTTTGGCCAGCCTTGGCCACCACCACAGCATCCCTCATCGGCGACGAGCGCCACCTCTATCCTCCTCTGTTCCTTGCTCTGCTTTGTTCTCTCTATGCTCGCTCTCAGTGCTCTGTGACTCGTAACTAACACTGGGGCCCACCTGTAAGGGATTAGTCGGCACGTGGGGTTTTGAGAAACCTAACTGATAGTGGGCCCAACCTAATCAAGTGATTAAGTCAAAATGCTTAGTAGGTTAGTGGTTAATAGGTATTCAGTTTGCAATTTTCCTTCTCAAATTGTGTTAAATAATGGATGAAGATAAGTGACTGCCAGTGGGGTCCACCTGTAGATGACTACGTGTAACGACCCAACCTGGGGCCACCCGAGAGGCCCTCCGGGACCAACCTGAAAGTCCACCAAGACCTCCCAGGAGGTCCAGCAGAACCACTCGAGAGGACTTCGAGGACAGCCTAGGAGGTCTAGCAGGACCACCTGGAGGTCCTAGGAGCAGACCCGAGGAGGTCAAGGAGCCAGGGGTCACCCCAAAGACCTCCCACGGCCAGACCAGGGGGTAGTCGTGGAGGGCTGAGGCTACCCCAAGACCTCCCACGACCAGACCTAAGGGTGGTCGTGGAGTACTGGGATCACCCCCAAGGTCCTCTGTGCAAACCGAGCTAGTCCCAAGGATCACTGGTTAGCTCACACAGTAACAACAGTGGTAACATTCATCAACGCAAGCTTTATTAATAACAATAAAGTTGTTTACAAGGGAGGCTTACAAGCCGACAAACCAAAACACAGCGGAAGATAAACAAGTAGGCCACCCGATACACCACAGGCAATCGGCTGGAGGGCGCATCCTAGTCAACCAGGTCCTCTAGGTCCACTGCTTAGACTTCCTCAAGCTTTCCTTTCCCTGCTCAATAACATTATCAAGCAAGAGTGAGCACAACAACCATGCTCACAAGTTACACCCGTAGAATAACATAATGACATGCATATATGGATATTTCAATGGGAGGCATATATGGTTAGTTTGCATTAAGCCAAGTTTCCTTCAAATACAAGTACTAAGTTCCAAAGCAGTTATACAATAGATAAAATTCATTTTTCCAAAGCTCAGTTTTCAGTTGGATAACACTCATCATAAGTGGTGAAGGATACCCTCCTGTCACAAGGTTCCCTGCCCAAAACCCAATGGATAGAGATTCAAAACAGTTTAACAAAGTCATTTGAAAACAAAACCAACATCTAACTTTGAGTGGCATCGCTAGCTCGTCCATGACCGCGGACACGACTATTCGAATAGTTTTACACTCTACAGAGCTGTGCAACTTTACCCACAAGACACGTTTTCTCTAGTTTGTTTGGCATCCGTCGATACCACCACTCACTACCGAAGGTAAGTGGTCTAGAGCACGTAACAAGATCTTTATAATGCATCATTCCACCGCAGTCCACTCTCGCTAAGGTTTCGCATCCCTCTTTGGATAGAAATCTGTAGAGTTCGTAGGGGCCCCCTCTTGCGTCAGGTGGGACTAACATAAGTCATAAAAGACAGGCCATTCGAGACCACCCACTGCATCCAAAGGATCAACCGCGATGGAACTTTGCAAATTAATCAACCCGACCCCCTACCCATACTCAGGACATGTGGTTGCACGGTAAGGCATAGCAGGAACGCTAAAAAACTGGTCCTTAATTGACTCAGACGACTACCACAACCCTGGGGCATCGGCTAACACGACCCCCATGCATTGACATGCACCAACCAAGCAACCAACCAAGATTCGCCCAAGTCAAAATCATTTTTCCATCCTTTACCTTTGAAAACAATAACAGATTTTCATGACAACCCAATGCCATAGTTAAAATATTTGAGATAAAACTTTAGGTCTTTGGCAAAACTTCCCAAACTTAAGATTTTGATCTAAGCATAACTAAGCATTGCTTTTCAAGAGGTCCTGGTCCAACTATTGCATTTAACCAGGTTTTTAACTATGGTGACAAGGGTTGATCCATTCAATAATCAAGATTGGTTGTACAAGGAATTTAGGAATAACTACAAAGTTAAAATAGGGAATTGAAATACTGTAATTGAAATAAGCATACAGTAATAGGTTAAAACAAAATTAGATAATTTGAAATAACGGGTCGAAAATGATCAAGAGTGCAACTTGCCTCGCTCTAAGGCTTACTGGCACGCTTCCTCGCAGAGCTTGGGCTCTCTAGCAGCGTCGACGTCTACACGTTAAAACAACACACGATCAAATAAAGACCAAAAATATTCAAATGAACTCCAAAGAAACACCAAACAAGAACCACAAAAGGGCTTGTGTGAGTTGGAGGAGGTCCAAGGAGCTGGTCGGAGGAGGTCCAAAGAACTGGCGGAAAGAGGACGAGAAAGAGCTAAAGTGAGGAAGAAGACAAAGATAAGGAGCTGCCCAAGCTTATAATGCCAGGGCTGCTGGGAGTTTTAAGGACATACATGTTCAAGGATAAGTGAAGGAGGGGATGGAAGCAGGTAAAGAAAAAGACAAGAGAGGGAACAGGTACAACAGAGGTGACAACATTTAATGCGCCACAGCGGCATTTAATGCTCAAAGACTTCTGCGGCTAACGTGCAGAAAGGATAAAGTGGACAGGGCTGGCTCAAACAAAGAGGTTGGTCAAAGTCAAAAGGAAAGGGCTGTAACCACCAGAGAGATCCAACCAAGGGGGTGGTCACAGGAGGAGGTCCTGCGAGAGGAGGTCCCGCAAAGGGCAAGGGAGGTCCTGTCCCACCAGGGTGGTCTTTGAATAAAGGCCGCGAAGGGTGATCTTTGCAAAAAGACCAGAGGTCCTGACCACAAGGGTGGTCAGACCCTCAAAGGTGGTCTATGCAAAAGACCAGAGGTGGTCCTGTGGACAAGGAGGTCCAAAGGGTTAAGGGATCCAAAGGACAAGAGGTCCAAGGAACGGGGAGGTCCTGACGGTCAAAAGATCTAACAAGAAGAGGTTCTGACGGTCAAGATCTCACAAGGAGAGGTCCTAACGGTCAAGATCTCACGAGGGGAGGTCCTGGCGGTCAAGATCTAACAAGGGGAGGTCCTGACGGTCAAGATCACACGAGGGGAGGTCCTGACGGTCAAGATCAAAACAAAGGAGGTCTGAGGTGATAGCGAGAAAGGCGCGATGGAGCGAGGCTGTCATATTTCATTCGGATGGTGTAGAACGAAAGGAATGTTCGGACCATTCGGAGATCGCAAGCGATCTAGCCGTCAAACTAGATCGGGCGGTCCAAAATGATGAGAACGTTTGGACCAGCCGAATGTGCCAACAAGATCGGGCCATCCAACACAGATCGGACGATCCACAAGAGATGAAGGCCTGAATTGATTGGGAGGTCCGATCGGGCACGAGGGAAGTTCAAAAAGAACACAGGGAGGTTTGAATGAACACGAGGAGGTCCAATTGAATACGAGGAGGTCCTATTGAATACGAGAAAGGTTCCAATTGAACACGAGGAGGTCCAATTGAACACGAGAAAGGTTCCAATTGAACACGAGAAGGTTCAAATGGACAGAGAAAGATGGAAGGTTAAACAAAAGAGATCCACAGGAGAGGAATTCAACCCGAATTTGAATTCCAGGAATCAAGGACATTTAAAACACAAGCCCGAGCTTGGAATATCTCAGAGGTGGTCGTGATCCAAAGAGGAGGTCAAAACCAAAGAAGGGTTCAACAGGAAAGGAGGCCTAGACCAAAAGGAGGTCTAAACCTCAGAGAGATTCAAACCGACAAAGAGGTGGCCTGGACTAAGGAAATTCAGGCGAAAGAAACAGGGGGAGAGATCCAGATAGGTCAAGACCAAAGGGAGGTCTGAACATAAGGGAATGTCCAAACAAGAGGGAGGTCTGAACCCAAGAGAGAGTCTAAACCACAAAGAGAAATCTGAACCTCAGAGCAGGTCTAAACTACAAAGGGAAGTCTAAGCCTCAGAGAAGGTTAAGGGAGGTCCTAACCCAAAGGGTGATCTAAACTAGGAGGGTGGTCTTTACAAAAGATCCCAAGGGCAACCAACAGGGTGGTCTGAGCAAAAGGGAGGTTGTGACCACAAGGGGTGGCCTCGACCAAAAGGGTGGCCTTTGCAAAAGACCAGAAGGGGTGGTCTTTACAAAAGACCACGAGGAGGTCCAAGGGAGAAGGTCCAGAGAGCAAGGTTAGGCGCGACGAAGCGGAGCCGTCCGATTCAGATCGGGCGGTACAAAAGAGGGGAAGGCGTGGGCAGCGGGAAACGAAAGGGAAGGTTTAGACAGAGAGGGATTTCCAGAGGAAAGGGGATGTCTGAGCGGACAAGAGAAGGAGAACAACACCAGAGGCCAAACAAACTCAAGGGAACCAACTTTTGGATTAGTTGAAGTTCAGTTTAGTCATTTTTAAAGCGCTCAAATTCCAAAAATCTCAGGTTAAGCTTTGGAATTACGACAAAACCAAATGGTTCTTTTTATTTTGTAAATTTTCAAAAAGGCTCAAAAAACCAGGGTGTTACACTACGGTGGCAAAAAGTAGTATTAATTAATAGTGGGCCATAGGGTGTTAACCCTCTCAAAGTGCTTTCAATATAATGCATATGTAGCATTGTGTCCTACATAGTCGGATGCTAAGTAGGGTAACTAAGTTAATCAGAGCAGCTATAGCTATGGAGATGTGAATAGAAGTTATATCCAAAAAAGTTCAAATCTGATTACGTGCACTGTTAAAGTGTAGTCTTATATTCAGGATTGCCCTGTGAACAATTGACTGCAACCAAATAGTATTGGTAATGAATAATGATATTTCATTGACACATCAGATCCAGCCAATAATAAACAGTGATGATAGCTAGCTAAACTCTACGATTGTTAGTGAGTTGACATAAACACCTACCTAGATAAATCAGATACATCCCGGGCCCACCTAATTAAAGGATACACTTAATTTGAAGCTAGCTAATATGGCGTTAATGTTTGAATAGAATGACTAAGTTGTTGGGATACGGGTAGGCTACGCTAGCAATAATTCAAAAATTTCTACCATGTAAACCAAGATGCCAAGCAAGTTAGATGATCACAGATCATTACCACCAGACGCACAGTGCAGCGAAAGTAGAGTCGGAGCAGCCTAGTCCGACGAAGAACGCGCCGATGTGGTGGTCGTAGATGATCGTCCAACGTCCTCGTAGTCGATCGTCTCCTCCAGCAACCTCCGCAGTTCTTTGTGAAGATCGCGGATCGTCCTTAGTGCAACAGCGACCGCAGTAGCACCTCTACGGTATCCACACGTCCAAAGAAAGAACAACCGTACGCCGGTGTGCTAGCACCAAGTCGCATGGGAAGGCTCTCTCAAGAAGATGGCGGCTAGGGTTTGGGTGGAAACAACTCACGTGTCTCTCTCTCTCACCCATAGCCTCAAGCAACTCCTTATATAGTGCCCCGTGTCAGATCCTATCCGAACAGGTTTGACGAATCGTATTCGTACTGGTTTGTTCCAACCCATTAAGTGTGTGACCCGTTAGGTTTATGTGCAATCGGTTGTGACTCGGAAACCCTTTCCGACCACGAGTCGTAGCGGTACCTAGCAGGACATAATGATCCCCGAATACACACAAATTATATCGGACGAACCTTAATGCAATATAATCTACGACTAGGTCCTCATCACTTACGACCAGGTCCTATCTCTATACGACCAGTTCGCATTCGGTCACGACCAGTTCGTAACTCCTTACGACCAGGTTTCAACCACTCTGTGATTTTGTTCGACCAGTCTACGACTTGCTCGTATCACCATACGACTTGTGTGAACCTGATCGAACTAAGTGACCTACTCTAGTATTCTCCCTTTGTCTCACGATATCTAGTTGAACTCTAGGTGAGATAATGTATCATCCATGGACTGTTCAATACTTTCTCGATCGAGTTGTCGGATAACCTTATGTGGTCGAACACTTCGACCACTAGTGGCATGGCCATGCACTTTCTTTATCAAACTACTTCGAGGGGGCCCAGAGACATCTCTCACGTTATGTTAGGAGGGGCAAATCTCATATCCGACCAGTCACATCCCTCCGCATGTTTCATAGCATACCCGAAAGCTACCTTTATAACTACCCAGTTACGAGTAGCGTTTGGCAACCCCTAAGAATGCTATTACACATGTAGGGAACCATGTTGATCTCAGGTCTAAGGATTATACATCATCATTACTTGAGACCAACTAATGACACACAGGATCATAACAATCTCAATAGTGTCTCAACGTTGGTCAATCCAACCCCATGTTCTCTAACATGTGTTCACATTATTGATTCGATATCCCTATATCCATGACCGGTGAAACATGATTATCAATCAATACATGTGCTGGTCGTAGGGTCACTGGTGTCCCGATCAGTGACATTCGACTAGGGATACTTTTAGAACGACATCATATAAGTCGAAGAGTTTCACCAACAAGTCACATACTCATTGATCTTCAGAACTAACGATTCATTTAAGGAACAGAATAACATTTATTCAAGAACTCATAAATATAGACGTGATACAATCATCTCTATGATTGCCTCTAGGGCATATCACCAACATGAGTAACTGTAGGTCATCACCTCAAAATGATTAATGAAAGTAATGTGTCATACAACGGCTAACCCTAGGCTAGTAGCAACTGTCCAGTTGGGAGATTAGTATATTCAACAAACCTCAATCTAAGCAAAACATGATATGACAATTGTATCTCACACATAACTAGGTTTTAATTAGAACTAGAAGCTAAAGTATAAATCCATGGCATATAAGTTTATTAGTAATATTAGATAGTCATGAAGGTTGGCGGTAGCTATGACCTAGCTTCATACTAGTGATAGTAATCAAGGTGATATGATTGATCGCTAAACAATGACTAGTAGGGAAGAGCACATAGGCCTTGTATAGTAGTTATCTACTTAACTAGAAGTAGTCATTAGCAGGTGCTATAGCTAAGGATCAACCTAGGGTAATATGTTTACTTTAGTGTGTGCCGAGTTAGATAAGTAAGTAGAATGAGTGAAGATCACCTCAATAAAGAAACTCAAACCCGTAGACACCACTGATCAAGATATAAGATTGATGCCTAGCCAATGCTTGGGGTTTCCGCCTGACTCATGGAACTTTCTTGATAAATATAAATGGATAAGACAAATCTTTAAGTAAACTAGGTCTCATGTGTTAGTTAGAATCATATCCATCATAGGTGGCCCATCGCAATCATACATAAGTCCCAGCTAAAGCTCACGGAACTTCCTTGACAAAGAGGAACTAATAACCGAAGAAATCATTAAGTCAGCTAGGCACTACATACGAGTAACAATAAGATGTTCCCAAGGGAATGATAGTAATCCATCCATCAATCAACATCATGTATGGACTCCAGCTATCATCCATCACTATCCGTTCCAAGTAGAAGGACAATTCGTGACCTGAAGGTAGATCAGAGAATTCTACCTAATAAGGTGATCTCTCCTATCTAGGTAACCGATAAGGAATGTTCTTATGGACATTCTCTCCCACCTCGTTAGAGTCATAACTCTTGCAATAGCGGACCTTCCGAGAGCCCGATCCCTCTTGCCCTAACTCCTGATCAAATAGTTCCTAGTCTTAGGCCCATCTAAGAACTCCAAACCCCCACCCTTAGGTCCAATGAATAAGGCTTGGGTATATCTAATTTGGTCTGATGTATTCCCTTCATTCCAAATATCCCTGGATGTACTTCATTCAATGTGAAGTATTTCATTCATCAATTGCCTTTGGATATACTTTGTCTGAAGTATTTCCTTCATCAACTCCACTAGGTATGTTTAGTTTCATCTGGAATACTTCCTTCTTTCAAGATACCGTTGGATATGGTTAGTTTCCTTTGAAGCGTTCTCTTCTTCAAACACGCTTAGATTTGTTTACTTTCATTTGAAGTGTTTCCTCCATCTTAAGTGCTTTTGGATTTATTGGATTTCATATGATTGCTTTCAGTCATTCTCAGCTTCAATCGTATTTTGCATAATTAGAATCTGAAGCCATAGGGGAACAGCAGTCCAAAGAAGAGCAGCATTGAGACCAGCATTGTCAGAACATTGAGCAAGGTGTGTCAATCACGCTTTTGGATTTGTTTACCGTTAGATCATGTTGCACCTACTTTTGAATGCAAATTACATTGATTTAAATTATGAAACCGCATTGCTACGATTTATACAATTACGTTAACTAGATTGTAGTTAATACCTTAATCAAAATCGAGTATAATCTTTCTATCCTTGAACTTGGACACTATCATTTGTCATCCTAGTAATAATGGTATACAGGACTAGTCAATAAGTCCGTAGCTAAGTATTATGATTAGCCTTTCTTAGATGCATTGACATGTGGGTATTAATTTGCCCCGACAACTTTCAAAACTCAAAATTGGATTTGGACAGTCGAGGCTGGAGCCTAGCTGATATGTTGAAAAGAGAAAGAGATTTAAAAAAACCCAGAAACTGTTTTTAGACTTGGGCGGATGGAAAGAGTGGTGGATGCATAAGGGATAATGTTAGATGGGTATGGGGAAGAACCGTCAAGTGGATTAAGGACCGGTTCCTGTGATGACCTCTCATGCACTAACAGTGCAACCACAAATCTACCATGTGTAGGACCTGGCTCACTAATTTGCTTCGTCTTGGTGTTACTTCATCATCCTGCAAACGTGGCATGGATAAGTCCACTACAGTGTAAGGAGGGAGCCTCCGCGGGGAGGGCATGACCCACGGTGGTGAAATCTTGCAGGTAGGGTTGCGTTGGGTAGGGCATTGTAAAGGCCTTGCGATGATTTTCTTAGTCTCACGCCTATGGGAGTGTGTTGACATTAAAAGATGATTGTCTATGTGGGTAAAGTTGTACGACCTCCGATTAGTGTAAAATTGCCTAGATAGCCATGCACACGGTCATGGGTGATGCCAAGAACTTGCTGGATTAGATTTTAGACTTTTCAAAACACTTTATGGGTGGGATGAAAAGCCAGGTGAGAGCCCGAGGATTTGGTTTGTCCTGGTGATAGCTAGTGGGAATTGTCGGGAGCATGTGGTCGTGATTTTAGCAATAGGAGTGCGGCTCGGGATTGACGGATGAGTACAGCCTGGAATTGGTGGGGGAATGCGTCCTAGGGCTCGAGGGTGGTGAAGCCGCGGGATTCAAGGGTGGTCCAGCCTGCGGAGTTAGGGGATTTCAACCTAAGTTTGGCTATGGTGGTGCAGCCTAAGTTTCACCGGGTGATGCAGCCAGAGAGTTCCCAGAGGCTTTCAACCCAAAATTTTAGGGGTAGTCCATCGGGAATTGCCAGATGGTTGCAGCTTTGCGATCGCTAGGTGGATGTAGTCCTGGAAAATGATATAACATCAGGTGAATGGAACTGATATCTATGTGTGAATGGATGGACCCTTTGGGTATTGTTCTCCACTAGAGGTGGATGCAACATTTGCTACTATTATACAAAAATAATGGATTTCATCAAAACCTGTGTTATGCTAGGCTTTAGGACTTGCTTACTACTTAATTTATTTCAACTATAGCTTTGTACAAATAAAAGAACCTTAATCCTTCCTTTGATTAGCCTTGCATATATTATAACTGCATTCTGTGTGTTGGCTCGCTGAGTATGGTTGTATACTCACACTCGCTCAATATTACTATTTAGTAAGTGTAAAAGAAGAAGACTATGTGGACACTTATAAGCATTTCTCAAGACTGGAAATTAAGAAGGCTAAGAACTAGGTCGTGGGCCCAAGTCGATTGCCTGTGGGTATATCGTGAGGGTTCCACGTGTTGAATTTAATTCGCTTCTCTCTTTGTTCTTTAAACATATTTGGCTTGGTGGCCAATGCAAAGTCAAAAGTCGTAAGGTATATTTAGGCTTGTTTATTATTATGCAATAGCTTTACATTTTCGAGATATGTGTTTGATATTCGCTGATGTAGCTGTGGACACCATCTACTAATTCGAGATCGACATCAGAACACGAAGATTCCAAATGACAAATTTGGGTTCTAACAGTGAGACCGTGAGAGAGATCCAGAGAGGATGGGGTGCAACCCGAAAACCCAAACCATTCCAAACCTGTTTCGTTAGTCAACCCCATTCAACCCATCCAAAGCCAATCCATTCAACCGGAAAACTAACTCATTAGCGTGCCTAGCTGTTCTTGTGGGTTGGTTCGCGCTGTTGAATGGAAATAGTGGAGCGGGTGGGGCAAGCATACTAACATGTGGTGTTGTTAGATCTCGGCAAGCCACTTGGCTGATTTGAGAGATGACACCTCAGCATGGATCCTTAAGAAAAATGGATGCAATCAACTCGACAACTTTCAACTCGAATTTGACAACTTATAATTCGAATTGAACAACTTTGAATGCAAATTCAACTTGAATCGAACAACTTCCAACTCAAATAAAAACAAAAACCCTAAAAGTTTTGAGTTCATGTGAGACTATAACATCTCGATTTTGCTCCATTTTAAAACACATGATTTTCATGAGTTTCAAAAACTTTTGTCGCATTTCTAGAGCTATCAAAAACCTCTAATTAAAATTACAAACTTAAAACAATTCCCTTTGTCCCAAAAGATGGAAACTATAAAAAGTTTCAAATGTGTTGTCCCAACACACAAGAAATTAAATATGTTTTACAAATAACCTTTGAAAATTAAAATTAAAATAAATCAAATAGAAGCAAATAAATTGCAAAACCTTATTTTCAAAGCCACCCTAGCTTGGGCCGAAACCCAATAGTTGGCCCACTATCTCCACTCCTTCTTTCTTTTCTTCCTCTCTAGCCCAACTGACCCACAAATCCAAACCAACCCAGTAGTCAAGCCTACTTTCCCTTCCCTTTCTCACCCTCACTGCCAGGCGGGCCTGGCCCAACCTATCAGGCCAAGGAGGAGACACGTTTGTCTTTCTCCTAATGACTTTCCTCTCTCACTCTTTCGCCCATACGCACACGCGCCATTTGGCTCAAACGCGACGTCATGATCTCCCATCCAATCCTTGAGCCCTGTAGCACACCACGAGCTTGTCAATCATAGACTCGTCCTGTTGAGCTGAGTTCACGTGTGATGCTCATGATATCTCGCTCTCGAGCCATTTCCATGTCACAGCCCCTTCTCTCCTTTTGCTCTCTATTTAAACCATGCTCAAGCACGTTAATTGCTTTGGCCGCTCCTCCTCTTCAAATCCCCCAACTTCCCCCCTCTTCTCCGCCTCAGGTGGAGGGGAATTTAGCCATCTTAGTCATGTTCTCTAACTATTGGGGTGAGCCTCCACCTCAGTTTTTATGCACATTGTGGTTGCCTCGACGTCCTCTCGATGATGCTCACCTTCCCTCTACTCCTTTCTCCATAGGGAGGATAGAATGCCACCGCCGTCCATAGAGCAGACCGGAGCACGCCCACACCTGTCACCTGTTCTAGTGAGCGATGACCTAGAAGTCCTAGTCCCTCTTGTTTGCCTTGGTTGCCTCAAGGAATACGGTAGGCTACGATAGCAACAATTTAAAATTCTATCACGTAAACTAGGATGCTAAGCAAGTAGATGATCACGATCGTTATCACTAGACATGCATTCGCAATGGAAGAAGAGTCGAGCGACTTGTTCCAACGAAGAGCGCATCGATGAAGTGATCGTAGTCGATCGCTCGGCGCCCGCGAGTCGATCGTCTCCTCTAGCAACCTCTGAAGTTCCTTGTGATGATTGTGCATCGTCCTCAAGGGCAACAGCAACCGCAGTAGCGCCTCTACGGTATCCACACATCCAGGGAAGAAACAATTGGACGCTACTGTGTTAGCACCAAGTCACACGGCGGGGCTTTCTCGGGAAGATGGCGGCTAGGGTTTCGGTAGAGTAACTCACGTCGCTCGCATCCTCGTAATAGCCTCAAACATCTCCTTATATATAGTGCCCTGTGATGGATTCTATCCGAACACGTTTGATAAATCGTATTCATACTGGTTTGTTCCAACCCGTTAAGTATGTGACCCGTTAGGTTTATGTGTAATCGGTTGTGACTCGAAAACCCTTTTCCGACCATGAGTCGTAGCGGTCCCTAGCAGGACATAACGATTCTTGAATACACACAAATTATATCGGATGAACCTTAATGCACTATGATCTACGACCAGATCCTCATCACTTATGACCAGCTCGTATCTCGTCATGAGCAGTCCGTATTTAAGTATGATCAGTTCGTAACTCCTTACAATCAGATAGTACTTAAGTACGACCAGTCTGAAACTGTGTACGACCAGTTCATATTTAGTCTTGACTAGTTCGTAACTCCTTACGACCAGGTTTCGACCACTCTGTGATTACGTTCGCCCAGTCTATGACCAGCTCGTATCTCCATACGACCAGTCTGTAACTGATCGAACTAAGTGACCTATTCGTGTATTCTCCCTTTACCTCACGATATCTGGTTTGAACTCTAGGTGAGATATATGTCATCCATGGACTGTTCAATACTTTCTTGATCGAGAATCGGATAACCTTATGTGGTCGAACTCTTCGATCACCTGGGGCATGGCCATGCACTTTCTTTATCCAACCACTTCGAGGGGCCCAGAGATATCTTTCTCGTTATGTTAGGAGGGGCAAATCCCATATCCGACAAGTCACATCTCTTCGTATGTTTCATAACATACCCGAAAGCTACCTTTATAACTACCCAGTTACGAGTAGCGTTTGGCAACCCCTGAGAGTGCTATTACACATTTAGGAAACCATGCTGATATCAAGTCTAACGATTATGCATCATCATTGCTTGAGACCAACTAATAACACATAGAATCATAACAATCTCAGTAGTGTCCCAAGGTGGGTCTATCTAACTGTAACACCACAGCCCAACATGAGCGTGGAATGCCACTAAACTAAAAGAATAACAACAAAAACTAAGTATTTCTTTACTAAATTTCGACAGAACCTCCTTTGCATAGATGGCTATACCGGAGGTTCAGACAGATTCTTCCAGCAACAATCAATATTCCAAACATCCACTCTAGACTAATCATCAAAGAATTTCTAAATTTTGCTAAACAACTAAAGCATAAACGAAGGGCATCAATAGTCCTCTAATCAACTCTATTACAAATTATTCCAAGCATAAGGTGTAATCATAAACAATCTTTTAAGCAGTTTACTCAAAACTAAGTCATCAACCAATTTATTTCGAAATGAATCGTTCGTGCCCTTGTGCAACCACTCTTAGTTCTAGTCCCTCCCATGCATGTCGTTCTTGTAAGGAGTACCTAAAACCATAAACAATAGCAAGAGTGAGTCCACAGACTCAGCAAAGTACAAATAATAAGACAATATAACACACGATTATATCCTCAACAACCATTCTCAAGTTTTTACAGTATATCATATCACATGTTTATGCAATGCTCAATGCATCCTTTCTCTTTGACTCTCTTTGTATTTTACCGGTAATGCAGGGTATGCAACCATCGATGCATATCCATGCCCGTGCTCTCAAGGACAGGGACCAAGAGCCCATACTCTGCAAGTATAGGGACCACAAGCCCACACTCCACAAGTGTGGGGACCACAAGCCCGTCATATACATGACAGAGACCTGAAATCATTGCTTGGTCACCACGTGACCAAGCCTCAAATATGATGACATGATGCACATGTACAATTCCTCTATCCATCATACATGAATAAAACTTACTTATACTTCTAGCATTCATGATCATTGACATTCTTATCATTCTAGTATCCATGAATAGCACATACATTCATAATGCTAACAAACATGAACAATCACTCATGAATAATCTACTACTAACTATACTTGCCTCAACCGTGCGAAGATGGATGACGCGAAGAGGGTGCTGCCCCCGGACCCAATCCCCCACCTGGAATAATTTAATAAGCACCTAAGACAGCGATTCGAGATAAGAACAAAACTAGAAGCAAATACAAACTCGCTATAATCTTTTGCGCAACCCCAACTCCAAAATCCTGAATATCAGTATGTCCTCTCAATGCAGTCCCTTCAAAAATCCATAACTTTTCGACCAGAGATCCAAATGTGGCATTCTCAAACTTTCTAGAAAGCTTATCAAATTATCCACCTAAACCTAGTTGTTGAGCTTTTCAGATTCGGCCATCTTCTACCCTTACCAAACTGATTAACAAAACAACTAATTCTCGTTAGGACTTTTGGACAGCGGCACTAAATCTAACATAACTTTCAGTCCAGACATCCAAAAATTATGATCTTTACCTTTCTGAAAACCTTAGACAATAACCTACATCTTTCGTTCTAGTGAGATCTTCTAAATATTCCATTTACTAATCGTTACAGACAGATTACCATTAACTATCAGGATTACAGCAGCGCTATGAAATTCATAACTCCTAAACTGTTTGTCCAAACAACATGATCTAATACTCTAAAGAAAGCTAGCGACGTCGCCCACAACTCTCTAGGAGGCGTCCAGGACAGATTCAGTAGTTTACCTCATCAAAAACATCGGCCAAACCTAACTATCCTAAACAGATCTAATACCGATATCGCCTAATTACTCAATTAAACAGCTAATCAAAAGGGGAATGAGATTTACCCTTGTAGAACCGCTGATGAATGCACACACCAGCCCGCGATCCCTCCCCTTCCTTTCTCCCTTCTTCCCCTTCGTCTTCTTCTTCTTGGCCGGCCAATCTCCCAGGTGTCCCTCCTTCTTCCTCCACTAGGCTGGCAGCGGGAAGCGCAAACCTTGGCCGACAGTAGGGATGAACACCAGGGAGGAGGCACAGGAGACCAGGGGTGGCAGCCAAAGGTGTTAGGGAGAGGGGGAATTGGGAGGGGGCGGCTAAGGTTTTGGGGGGACGAGTGGCGCCTCCCCCCTTGGCCGACCACCTTATGACCACATGGGCCAAGGTCCAAGCCCAAGTTGCCCCACTTTTGCAGGGAACCACCCTCTCTAAATGCTGATAAATTCATTTTATATTTGGTCATTCTCCTAATTCAATTATTCTCTCCCGAATTGATTTGGAGTATTACACCAACCCCATGTTCTCTAACATGTGTTCATATTATTGATTCGATATCCCTATATCCATGACCGGTGAAATATGGTCATCAATCAATACATGTGCTGGTCATAGTCACTAGTGTTTCGACCAGTGACTTCCGACTAGGGATACCGTTTAGAACGACATCATATAAGTTAAAGAGCTTCACCAACAAGTCACATACTTATTAATTTTTATAACCAACGATTCATTCAAGGAATAGAACAACATTTATTTAATAACTCATAAACATAGACATGATACAATCATCTATCTCTATGATTGCCTCTAGGGTATATCACCAATAGTCTCTCACTTGCACTAGAGTCAATCATATAGGTATCAAATACCTATAGCTCTTGTGTATGCCTCATGCTTAGGTTGTGGGAGAGGCTTTGTCAACGGATCAGCAATATTCAAATCCATGTGCACTTTGCATATCTTCACATCACCTCTTTCTACGATCTCATGAATAATGTGATATCACCGAAGTATGTGCTTAGACTTTTGATGCGATCTAGACTCCTCAGCTTGTGCAATAGCTCCACTATTATCACAATAGAGATCCACTGGACTGGAAGCACTCGAAACCACACCCAGTTCATTAATGAACTTTCTAATCCATCTGACCTCTTTTGCACTTCGAAGCAAAGAATGTACTCAACCTCTGTTGTAGAATCAGCAATCGTTTCTTGTTTGGAACTTTTCCAGCTCCCTGCTCCTCCATTCAAACAAAACACAAATCCAGACTACGATCTAAAATCATCTATATTGGTTTGGAAGCTAGCATCGGTGTAACCATTTACGACCAACTCTTCCTCACCACCAAATACAAGGAATGCATCCTTAGTCCTTCTTAAGTACTTAAGGATATTCTTGATTGCTATCTAGTGACCTTCACCTAGATTCGACTGAAATCTGCTCGTAACACTTAGAGCATACGACACATCTGATCATGCACACAGCATGACATACATGATAGATCCTATAGCCGAAGCATATGGGATTCTACTCATTTTGTCTCGCTCATCAGTGGTCGTAGGACACTGAGTCTTGCTAAGAGTAATACCATGTGACATGGGCAAGAAACTTTTCTTAGAATCTTGCAAGTTGAACCGTTTCAACACCTTGTCAATATATACATCATGGCTTAATCCAATTAGCCTCTTAGATCTATCTCTATAGATCCTTATACCAAGAATATATACTGTATCTCCTAAATCTTTCATAGAGAAACTATTTCTCAATGAAGCTTTAACAGATTCAAGCATAGGAATGTCGTTTCCGACCAGTAGTATGTCATCTACTTACAATATCAGAAACACAAGTTTGCTCCCACTAACCTTCTTGTAAACACAAGATTCTTCTTCGTTCTTGATAAATTCAAACCCTTTGACCACTTCATCAAAATGAATGTTCCAACTCCGAGATACTTGCTATAATTCATAGATGGACCTATTAAGCTTGCATACCTTTCCAGCTTCTTTTGGATTGATAAAACCCTCAGGTTGTGTCATGTACGCATCCTCACTTAGGTTTCCATTTAGGAAATCCGTTTTGACATCCATTTGCCATATCTCATAGTCGAAATATACTGCAATAGCTAGAATGATCTGGATAGACTTAAGCATAGTGATGGACGAAAAGGTTTCATCATAATCAACACCTTGAATTTGTTTGAAACCCTTCGTGATCAGCCGCGCCTTATGAATGTGAACATTTCCATCCATATCTATCTTTTTCTTAAAAAACAACTTGCACTCAATGGTCGTAATGCCATCAGGTGCATTAACCAAGTTCCAAACTTGATAGTCATGCATGGACTTTATTTCGGATCTCATGGCTTCATGCCATGACTCAGAGTCTGGGTCCACCATCGCTTCCGAATAAGTTTTAGGCTCATCATTATTCAACAATAATACGTCATTCCCATACCTTATAGGCATTTGATGTGGCCTTTTTGATCTACATGGGCCTGATACTTCATCTACAGGTTTAACAACATTTTGTTCATCCTGTAGAGGTTCAATAGGAGTTGAAACATTTTCAAATGGTTCTCGAATTTCTTCAAGTTGCACCTTGCTCCCACTGACTCCTTTGGAAAGAAACTCTTTCTCTAAGAAGACACCATTACAAGCAACAAATACTTTGTTATCATCCTGATTATAAAAGTAATATCCTTTAGTTTCCTTAGGATACCCCACAAAGAAACACTTATTAGACTTGGGTGTAAGTTTGTCAGACGTCAAACGTTTAACATACACCTCACAACCCCATATCCTGAGAAAAGACAATATAGGACTCTTCCTGGTCCATATCTCATATGGTGTCATTTCCACAGTTTTTTATGGAACACTATTCAAAGTGAAAGCAGTTGTTTAGAATCACAATGGAAGATCAGATTGGCTCATCATTGATCGAACAATGTCCAACAATGTTCGGTTCCATCGTTCCGACACCCCATTCCATTGAGGCGTTCCCGGCGGAGTAAGTTGTGAAATAATTCCACATTTCTTTAGATGATCACCAAACTCATGGCTCAAATACTCTCCTCCATGATCAGATCGTAGATATTTGATTGTTTTGCCAAGTTGATTCTGTACCTCATTCTGAAATTCTTTGAACTTTTCAAAAGATTCAGAGTTATGCCTCATTAAGTAGATATGGCCATATCTACTAAAGTCATCAGTAAAAGTTAAGTACTAAAAACCACCTCTGGCTGAAATGCTTATTGGTCCACATACATCCATATGTACAAGGGCCAACAAGTCACTCTTCCTCTCACCTCTGGTTGTGAAAGGTGGTTTTTTCATCTTGCCAAGTAAATAAGATTCATATATTTCAAATGATTCGAAATCAAATGAATTTAGAAGACCATCTTTATGGAGCTTCATCATGCGCTTCCCATTTATATGATCTAGTCGACAATGCTAAATATAAGTAGGATTCATATTATTAGGTCGAAGTCTCTTAGCATTAATGTTATATATGGGCTTATCCTCAAGATTCAAAACATACAATTCATTCACCAATGGAGCATAGCTATAAAGCATATCTTCAAAATAAATTGAACAATAATTATTCTTTATTCTTAACTCATAACCTTCTGCTCCTAAACATGAAACAGAAATAATATTTTTTCTTAAGGCTGGAACATAATAACAATTATTAATTCAATAAATAATCCTGAAGGTAAAGCTAATGGTAAAGTGCCAATAGCTAATGCAGCAACTCTTACTCCATTGCCCACCCAAAGATCAATATCTTCTCTTGCCAAGCTTCTACTCCTTATCAGTCCCTACATCGAATTGCAAATATGAGCAACCGATCGTATAGCATTTATACCTGAACTGGAAGTCTTACTTTCTTTATTCTTTTTTGTTTCTGCAAAGTACTTCTTGCAATTTCTCTTCCAATACCCAGTCTCATGACAATGGTAACATTCTGTGTCAGGCTTAGAACCCAGCTTGAGCTTCTTAAGCTTAGCCTTGAGACTCTATCTCATCTTGAGTCTTTCTTTTGCCTTTACCCTTTCCCGACTTACCCTTCTTCTTGAAGGCTGTAGTATTTTGACCCATCATCACATGATTGGAACTTTTCTTGATGCTCTCCTCAGCACCCTTAAGCATGCCATGTAACTCGGTCATTGATTTCTCCATGCCGTTCATATGAAAATTTAGTATGACAGGCTCAAAGCTCGCAGGAAGAGATTGGAGAATCACATCAGTAGCCAACTCTTGGCTAAGGGGAAAACCAAGTTTTTCCAAGCTCTCGATGAGACCAATTATTTTGATCATATGAATACTGACTGGGTTATTTTCTGACAGCCTACAAGAAAACAATACCTTAGAGGTGTTAAACCTCTCTGCCCTTGCTTGACCTTGAAACATATCCTTCATACTCACAATCATATTGTAAGCATCCGTAGTCTCATATTGCTTCTGAAGCTCAGAGTTCATGGTAGCAAGCATTAGGTAGTGCACATCGACTGCGTCATTGCAATGCTTCTCATAAGCATTCTTTTTAGCACGAGGTGCATGGGCACTCGGTTCCTCAGGATAGGGACCCTCTAGAATATATTCCTTCTTTTCTTATTTGAGAATAATTTTTAGATTACGAAACCAGTCAATGAAGTTTGAACCATTCAACTTTTCTTTCTCAAGAATAGATCGCAAATTAAAGGTAGGTGCAGAAGAAGTAGTAGGTGCCATGATCTACAACAAAAAAAATATATGCAAAGATTCAACACTATGTTTATATAAGATCTTCTATTAAACAATTTAATAAAAGATACTCCTACTATAAACCATGTTTCCCTCAAACAACATATAGTGAGTTCAAGATCCATAAACCATTAAGTCCTAGTGAGCTTTGGCATCACTGCTAGAAACTTAGTGATTTTAGGTAAGCACCACTTTGCTAAGCATATCACATATGACTCTTGTTTGATCGGTGACATCTCCATGCATTTCTGACCAATATTATGCCCTAAGGCCCAAAACTGTTTTGATAGCCTTATTAAGTAAAACCAATACTATGCATGTAGGTGTCCGACACCCATCCCATCTTATTAAGATAATTAATGGAACCCTACTTTGGTAGACCTACCAATTAACAATCAAAATTGTGATAGGCGCAGCAATTGAAAATGCATCAATTTTACTTAATTTTTTCTGAGAGATACTGCTCTATCGTGTTAAAACATCTAATGATAAAACATGATCAAATAGCACAACAAGAATAAACACAAACATTCACAGATAATCATATTAAACTGTGAAATAGTATGACCCTTAACATGTCGATCTCCATCAGCATGCTTCCTGTTCTCTGACCACCATGCTTGACATCTCCGACTACATTCATCTACTAAGCATTTACTCCCGAAAGCTAGTAATAAAATACATAGGATATTATCAAACATCTCATGTTGGTAAGCAGACCGTTATACAATAATATGTAGCTCGATGGCTATCTCATAACATGATACGCAAGCCATAAAAATCCATTCAGGCATTACATACATAATGGGCCATACTATTCACATCAAACCCTACAAAAATGAGTTATGCATAGAATCCAATTCTACGGGCGACATGAACACATACTACTATACAATGCTGCTACAACTACGGCGGTCCCGCTAGCCGGTTAGTGGGCGGGGTTCGAGAGCGCGCCCTCTCAGTCGAGGCGGTGCTATTGAATTTTTTTGAAACATGAATCTTATTCACGTTACCGAACCTTAGAAATCATCGAATTAATCATATTAACCCTATTCTGAACCAATCTAATCACTGCCTTGATATGACCATGTACTGCGGCACACTCCGATGGCGGAATTCCGACCGGTAGGAGTATTATGCAAGGCAGTCAAAAACAAGTCGAGTAAATCATCTGGTGCTCTTAACTTGTACCTCCTCGAAAAACCCATCTACTATCGCCGAACACTGATTGATCCTATCAACCAGTGCCTAAATCGTTCCATCCATATGAACCGATCTAGGTTATCAGACCAAACGAGTAATAGATCCAATCTACCACTGTCATATATCAAGTATATACGACCAATCCAGATCAAAAACTATGCAGGATGGCTCTGATACCATTGAAGGGATACAGGTAGGCTACGATAGAAATAATTCAAAAATTCTACCACATAAACTAGGATGCCAAGCAAGTAGATGATCACAGATCATTACCACTAGACCTGCAGTGCAGTGGAAGAAGAGTCGGAGCAGCCTGGTCCAACGAAGAGCGCATCGATGAAGTGAACGTAGTCGATTGTCCAGCGCCCCCGCGAGTCGATCGTCTCCTCCAGCAACCTCTAAAGTTCCTTATGATGATTGTGGGTCGTCCTCAAGTGCAACAGCAACCGCAGCAATGTCTCTACGATATCCATACGTCCAGAGAAGGAACAACTAGACGCTAGTGTGCTAGCACCAAGTCACACAGCGGGGCTCTCTGGGAAAGATGGCGGCTAGGGTTTTGGTGGAGTATCTCACGTCGCCCGCATCCTCATAATAGCCTCAAGCATCTCCTTATATATAATGCCCCATGACGGATCCTATCCGAACACATTTGACGAATCGTATTCGTACTGATTTGTTCCAACCCGTTAAGTGTATGACCCGTTAGGTTTATGTGTAATCGGTTATGAATCGAAAACCCTTTTCCGACCACGAGTCGTAGTGGTCCCTAGTAGGACATAACGATTCCCGAATACACACAAATTATATCGAACGAATCTTAATGCAATATGATCTACGACCAGGTCCTCATCACTTACGACCACCAGATCTCATCATGAGCGATCGTATTTAAATACGACGATTCGTAACTCCTTACGACCAGGCTAGTACTTGCACGACCACCAAACTGTATGTCGACCAGTTCTTATTTAGTCTCGACCAGTTCGTAACTCCTTACGACCAGGTTTCGACTACTCTGTGATTACGTTCGACCAGTCTACAACCAGCTCGTATCTCCATACGTCCAGTTTGTAACTGATCAAACTAAGCGATCTACTCGTATATTCTCCCTTTGCCTCACAGTATCTGGTTTGAACTCTAGGTGAGATATATGTCATCCATGGATTGTTTAATACTTTCTCGATTGAGTATCGGATAACCTTATGTTGTCGAACTCTTCGACCACGAGTGGCATGACCATACACTTTCTTTACCTGACCACTTTCAGGGGCCCAGAGACATCTCTCCCGTTATGTTAGGAGGGGCAAATCTCATATCTGACCAGTCACATCCCTTCATATGTTTTATAGCATACCCGAAAGCTACCTTTATAACTACCCAGTTACGAGTAGTGTTTGACAACCCCTAAGAGTGCTATTACATATGTAGGTAATCATACTGATATCAGGTCTAAGGATTATACATCATCATTGCTTAAGACCAACTAATGATACATAGAATCATAACAATCTCAGTAGTGTCTCAAGGTGGGTCTATCCAACCCTATGTTCTCTAACATGTGTTCATATTATTGATTCGATATTCCTATATCCATGACCGGTGAAACATAGTCATCAATCAATACATGTGCTGGTCATAGAGTCACTGGTGTTTCGACCAGTGACATCCGACTAGGGATACCATTTAGAACGACATCATATAAGTTAAAGAGCTTCACCAATAAGTCGCATACTTGTTAATCTTTATAACCAACGATTCATTCAAAGAACAGAATAATATTTATTCAATAACTCATAAATATAGATATGATACAATCATCTCTATGATTGGCTCTAGGGCATATCACCAACACCCTCTTCTTGTTGTGGCCTAGAGACACCAGAACACACCTTTGTCTTTTATGTTGGTCCAGTACGTGTCCAGACTTCACCATCGCATCCGATCCCCTTCCTAGCTTGGACTCCGGGTAAACCCTAGTGTTCCCACTTGTCCTTAGTAGTACTGAAATTGGTTGGATAGCCAATGGAACACCTAGACGACCGTAGCATCGCCGACCGTACGAACTTGTAGCGTTGCACCATTGGGAGCACCGTAGGCCAAGGTAGGATCGCTTCGTTGTGTATATGCTCAAGACCTGCATGAGAATTAGGTAGTGATTAGGAGTCTCTGTCGTGCACCATAACGCCCCTACTGTCCACACTACCACGCTGCCGCCTCAGTACATTTATGCCCACACTGTCACCATAGATAGGTTAGTCACAGCCGCAACATTCCGTTTTGGCAGTCATAAGTCGGCATCGCGGTTTGTGTCGCCGGCATTGAGCTCGGCATGAGCCAGCCATGGTGTCCCTCCCTTCGCCTCTGTTTTGAACGAGGAAGAAGCACAATGGCTTCTGACGAGCAGGCCCCACAGTTTTTAGCATTAATTAGGATGGCATTTGTTAGTGCGTAGTTAGAGGATAATGTTAGTATGGTATGTGGATCTCAGTAGTTAAGAATTCCTAATTAGAAGTTCATTTAATGTCTTAGTCCATGACATACAGGCCCTACTACTTATGTTGAGTTGCATAGACCCGTTTCATGGACCAGAGTCACTGCCCCGTGGGCCCAAGCTCCTAAGCCGATCCAGTTCGACCGAGTCCATATGCACTCGGTCACACACATCAGCCTTTGAAAGTTTTCCTGATAAAAATAATCTGAAGTAAATACAAATCCTAGTTGGTCCTGCATGTTAGTCACTAACTGTTTTCCTAATAAAAATAACGAGAAAAGAAATTAAAATCCGTCTAGACCCCACCGTTAGTATTTTCGTAATTTTCATAATTCCCTCACGGGTCAAACTTCAGAGATCCCATTCTCTCTTATTTTAAATCCAAATGATGTGATTTTCTGTTTCTAAATTCACCCATATTCAAGATCTTTCCAACCAAACCAAAATCATAATTCTTGGAGTTCAATAGATTTATCTGGAGTTATTTGAATAGATTATAGCTCTACAGAGGTTGTATAGCTTTACCTATAAGATATGATCAACTCAAAATATCAGCCATGACACTCTACCATAGGCGTGTGACAGAGACGATCATAACAAGGTCTTTACAATAACTCGCCAGAATACTACACCATCCAATGAATCGATCTTTAGGCGTTTGAATGACATTAACTCCGAAGAAACTATCGCTAGGACAGTAGATGTATCCTAACTTTGTACAACCACAATACTCAAGGGTGCAAACACGAGATACGCCCTCCTATAGCCCAGTCCAACGGCCCAACCTGCATCTCACAATATGAAAATAGCATAATGACTCGGTAAATTATTCAGCTTGGTCTATCCCATACTAGACTGTGCTTACATGGTTTAGTAGTTTAGAAATTCAACACATGATTCGGTCCTTAATCGACTCAGGTGAGACAATCCACAAACCCAACTTGTGTGCACACTGCACCGATCTCATACCTACCACTCGCTCAAGTCTCCACCATTTTAAAATAAATTTTCCTATTTCTAGTGGTAACCCATGTTACCACACTACGATTCAAATCATATCCCAAGTTTTTGTAATAACAATGTTTGTGATATATTCAATTCAATTCAATTACTACGTAGTGTCTAAGCACAACCGATAGTCATTTTTGTATAACTAAGGGAAGTGTTACTCATGTAATATTTAGCTTAGGGTGACAAGGTATAAGGGTTGTTGTGAGGACCCCGGTTTATTCGGCTTGCAATGCTTAACCATCCTTTGGTCCTAGCATCACAAATCAAATAAGCTGAAGCCTCGAGATATGTATACTTCCCAGAAATGCAGTATACACACCTCCTTACAAAATCATGCATCAATTCCATACAACAGGTCTAACAAAAGACATACAGAATAGAGATTTAATACTACAAGGGCCAATCGGCCAAATAACAACTAAATAACAATTAAACAGCGGAAGCCAAAGTGCCATAAGATGGCGATAAACAAAAGAGCCAATTAGTGTGCATTTACCCACAAGGCAACCAACCGGGCCACCAAGCTAGTCGTCAAACCCGCAGCACATCTCACAAAGGGAAGCCCTTGGGGCTCACCTCCTTTCTCTCGCAACAAAACATTAAGCAAAGCAACCGAGTACAAAAATTGTTTTTGTACTACTTAAGACCGACGTGTAAGGGTACTGAACTATAATTAACTACATGCAAGCTTTATTTAAGTGGAGGGGGCTCTGGACTTACTTTTAGCATAAAGCAAGTTTTCATTTGCAATAATGTAATAGATTCAAAGCAGTTTTGACAAACTGTTTATAATTGTTGAAATAACAGCGATACAATAATAATAACAACAATAAAGACAACCTGGAAGTGACTAACCCATTAGTCACCACAACAATAGTATGAATATCCATTTATACCAACCCATCAAGTTTTAATTAAAAGTTGTAGTCTAGTTCTCACGGGGCGTATCCGAGCGTGTCCATAACCTAGGACGAGGCTATTCGAATAGATCAAACCCTGCAGGGGTGTACCAATGTACCCACACTTTAGACCGCCTTTCCACCAGCCACGGTTAGCATACTTCCTTTGGTATGTAGGCACGGCTAAGTCTAACAGGACGTTTTCCAATATTGTGTATTAACTACGAGCCGCTCGTATGGCCAGAAAACCATACGCTTACATTGTAAAGCCGAAAAGACAACTACCCACACAGGGTAAAGCTTTTCGGACAACTACAATGCTCCCAACACCATCCCTCCTGCTACCTCCTGCGACTCGGAGCCAATACACGCCAAAGTACTAAGTCAAGAGAGGTCCCATACCCTCTAGTGTGGTTAGCACGCAAAAATGCTCAGTACGGTGGCGCAAGTAACTCAGTCCTTAATGACCCGGGCACCATTCCAGTCACACCCAAAAGCACACCAACTTACCATTGTGCCCAAGTCCAAATCATTTTGTTTTCATTTTTAGTTTTCATAAATAACCATAGCACAAGGGTTGAAACATAGAGTCATAATAAGTTTGTGTGATCAAGGTTATCGACTAAGTCGATAACCGCCCAATTCTACCGGTATCTAAGCATTGCTAAGCATAATATCGTAAAGACAAATAAAAGGCTCTAAATCATTCACTGGGCTCTAATTCACCAGTGAGAATAATATTCCTAAGATAGTGGCAGGGGTGAACAATTTCAGGGCAACCATGAAATGGGATTAACTACCTCTAATCGACAAAATTAATCATTGACACAAAGCATGCATACGTACGAGTAAAACAAAGTATTAGATTTTAAAAGTAATAGGATTGAGTGGATATGATCAAACTGCTTGCCTTTGCCTTGCTAGAGATATTCGACTTGCTGCAGAGGATCACTCTCGATATCAACGTCATCTAACGATAAAAACTGCCAAAGCGAAAAACAGCGAATAAACACAAGAATGTCAAAAGTATCTAAGAATTAATAACACAAAAAATAGATTATGAATTTAGGAACAAAATTTAGTTGATTCGGAGCTTATTTAAATTAGTTAGGATTTCTTCTGATTGTTCTTTCGAAAGTCACTTATTTTCCACGATAATCATACAGTCAAAATCAAACCTCTTATATGTTCTCTTCTTTTGGCAGGACTTTGATGGTGATTGTGTGCACATCTATTAGCTACTGAGATGGCCTCTAGTTACCTACTTAACTATTCTAGCCTAACCATTCACTTAATTATCATTTTAATCAATTGATTTTCTCACTGACTGCTACTACAAGAACATAATCTGCCAATTATTTATCTACAAACTACTAATCTCTTAATGTCTCTAGGCTAACTACTTAAATTAGTTACTAATTATTCTAATTAACATATGTATGTACCAATTTTCTATACTGATGAACTCTTTGCTATCGGCTCATTACCAGCTGCTACTATTAACTATCTATTGCCCTACAACCACACTTACACAACTACTCCAAGAGGTTAGATATTTAGAAAGCCCCACTAACTATCAAGCCTACTGACAAATTTTAACCTCTACTCTGCTCTGTTCAATTATCTAGCAAAAGCACAATTTTTAAGCTAGCAAGCTATTGACAACTAAGTGCCAACTAATTTCAGTATTTAGGCCAGACTTTTAACTACTCGACTATGCAAAGTCACACCCTAATACAAATTTTATTGCTAGCTTACTGACAAAACTAGTTATCTCCAGAAAACCTTTTCTACACAAAACTTCATCAAACAGAGTTAGTTATTCTCTGTTAGTTTTTTTGGAAACATCATATCCCCAATGGTTTTTCAGGGTTGGAAAGCTCTTGATAGATACTTGATCAAATGACTAATTGAGTTAAGACAAGCTTTAACCACGCCTAACAGAGTCAAGCCCAAAGACAAAGCCGATTATTTTAGTTCTTGTTTATGCTCCTACAACAAAAAATTGGTCAAACAAAAATGCTAAGAACTAACTTCTTTAAATCTAAACTTCCAATTTACTAATGCAATGGGTGACTTAGATGACATTCACGGAGGTGTTTAGCGACAAAGGTTTGGCTTAAGGAAGTGGGCCCCATTGTCATAGAGTGAGAGAGAGAAGAGAGGAAACTACGAGAGCAGACGGGGAGGGCTTGGCGTGATTCGTCGCCGGCGAAGGAGCGGCGGCGAGGTGAATCGACCACCAAAATGGATTGCGGAGGCTACTGGAGCTAGGGGTGGCGGTGGTGCGGCAGCGGCACTGGTGGTGGCGGCGATGGCGGCGGCGTGAAGTGGGGTGAAAGGAGGCGGCGGCGTCGGGTGGAGTTGGAGCAAAACTAGCGAGCATGAGCATACCTTGGGTTCGGGGCACATGGAGTGGTCCGGAGGCGAGGTGGCCGGAGTTGGGCGGCGGCGGAACTGCGGCGGCGCGAGGTGGTCACCGAGGCGGGTCGTGGAGCAAAACAAGACGAGTAAGTGATCGGGGAAGATCAAGGGAGCCTAGAGGGTGCTCCAGAAGGGAGGAATCAGAGAGGGAGTCGCCGGAGTAGGCGTGGCGCTAGAAATGGCGGTGGTGGCCGTGGTCGGGGAAGAAGGCCCGTGCGCAACTCCTCGGTGGCATAAACTCTGAATTGATGGAGGGGTTGAGCTCAACGTGGTGCAAGGCACGCCGTGATGCGGTCGTGGGTGGTCGGGGACCGCCGGAGCAGCCGGAAAGCTTGGAGGCGGCGCGGCCATGGCGAAATGACATTCGAGCTTGGTTCAAGCTCTGGAGAAGAGATAGGGTGGGATGGAGAGGAGATTGGGGCGAAGGGAGGTCAGGCAAGCTCAGGAGCCTCCTTTTGTAGGTGAAAACAGCAGAGGACTCAATGGTGGCAGCGATGGCATCGTCGGCGAGATCACGACAATGGCATGGCGACGTTTGGTTGAGCGCGATCGGCGATTCGTGCACGCATGCGGTTCGGCTGTTGGCGTCGTGGTAGGAGCGGCCCAGCACCGGGATGGAGAAGGGCAAGACCGTGGGTGGTTGGCCAAAACCGCGGCGAGGTTGGTGCACGAGCGCGGAGGTGCGGCCGCGTGGTCATGGCCGGGCGTGGAGTTTTGATGCGGTGGAGAAGATGGGCTGACGACGGGGGCCCACAGGTAAGTGAGAGGGGGAGGGGTGGCTCGGTGCGAGCTGGTCTTGTTAGAACCGAGTTGCGAAGGGGCCCGGTCGGAGGAACAGTGCGAGCTAGATTTAGAATAAGAGTTTTAGTGTTGACCGGAAATAAGTAAGTTTGACCTAGCCGTTTGAAATAGAAATAAAATTCAAAAAATTCTGAAAATTTTTGTGGGCATTCTGAGGTTCACAAGGGACTTAGGAAAAATAGTTGAAACACTTTATATACTAAAATCTGTTAGAATTAAATTATTTTCAAATCTGCATTAGTGATTTGATTTGAATTTTGGTAAAGTCAAAATCACTTCTAAAAATTTGGTAAAAATAATTACAATTCAATATAAATAATCTAGTATTTGAATAAATTATTTTCAGAAACTTTCATTCATACATTTTTCTGAATTCAAATAGAAATGGAATTTAAGTTTAAAAATTTGAAATTTCAACACAAACTTTAATACAAACATCCAAAGTTAAAAATTGTGCACAAGTTTTTAGAAAACCAAGAGCATGACCAAGAGATACAATAAAAGTTTTTAAACTTTAATACTTTTATACATTTGAAATACAAACCCTAGTTTGGGGTTATTCTGATTGTCAACAATGAAGGTAGGAATAGTAATAATCACCTTTGGCATAGTTAGGTATTAACCTTTAACATAGCATTCCATAAATAATAATAAACATGCATGTAATACTTTAAAATGAAATACTTTATATTTTAAAAGTAGGTTAAACATGATCAATTGTAAGGACATGCCTTACTCAAGAGTGGATATTGCTTGGTCTTAATCTTGGCCTAAAGCAACGCCGAATTATTTAGCGACGTTGGAATCTATTTAAGCAAAACGATGACTTCCAATGAATGCACATAACTCAAATAAATTCAAATAAATTTCAAATAAACTCCAAAAGTTATGATTTTGGTACTAATGGAAAGATCTTGAATTTATATGAATTTAGAAACAAAAAATAGATTAGTTGGATTTAAAACGAGGGAGAACGAGCTCTCTAAAGTTTGACCCAAGAGAAATTCCCGAAAATCTGAAATTTCTGATAAGTGGGGCCAGCTGCGATTTTCTTTTTCTTTTATTTTTATTAAGGAAATACTCCGTGTCTCACAAGTGGGGTTCACTGTGTTTTTAAATTTCTTTTTTCTAATTATGCTCCTAAGGAAAAAAGCTTATGTGGCTAATAGGTGGGTCAAGCCGGGGTTTTTATTTTATATTATATTTAATTTTATTTGGAAAAACCTGAGAGACTGACAGGTGGGGGTACAATGCACATTGAATCGGTCCATGCGATGGCATACAGGGCCTAGGGCCCACTATTCGACGATTATGGTCTCTGACCGAGTCTATATGATGGGTTTTAAGTGGTAGGGACCGCATGTCATAGACTCATATTTTAATCTATGGCTTAATTAGATTTTCTAATTGCTTCAAGCCCACATGTCATACTAATATTATCACTAATTAACCAGAGTTAATCTTAACCCTAATGCTTCAGGTGGGGTGTGCATGTTAGCGCTACATTGCATCTTCTTCCTATGAGTGAAGCAGAACGGGGGAGACTCCATGGCCAACTCAGGCTGATCTTGGCGCTGGTAAGGAAAGCCTCGGCGAACTGCGGTGACCCCCAAAATGGGATGTGGCGGTCCTAGCGACCATGTTGGCGGTGATGGTGCGGCCAAAGAGGCTTTGGAGCAGCGGAGCTACGACAGGGGCGACAATGGTGCTATCGTGCATGTCTGCTACTAAAATTGCTATGAAAACCTCAAAATAGAGCATGGCTTGAGCATCTTCACCACTAGGCGATCCTATCCCTACTGGTGGTGCTCCAGATGGTGTAGCGTGCCATTTTCTCCACGACGACCTTTGGCGGCGCGACGCGATCTACAACGTGACAGCGCTACGATCATCTAGGTGGCTCATTGACTAACCTACCGTGTTTGCGACTAGCTGGAACACAAGGAAACAGAAGGGCTTACCTAGAAACCACACAAGGAAGGAGATCGGTGGTGGTGGCAGGTCTGCTCATGCTCGGGATGACGATGGGGACGGCGTGTTCGGAAGCTACGGTGCATGGTGAGGAAGGAGAGAGGAGCATTAGGAAGAGGAGCTCGGCGAACGATGCGAAGACAACAACGGCGGAGGCTCACCTCAGCGGCAAAAATTGATGAAGGAAGCCGACGATCGGAATTGGGAAGGCAGCGAGCACGGCGAATTTCTTCTACACTCGAGACCAAGAAGAGGGGCAAAGTGGGGAAATGCAGAGGAGGAGCTAGTGTACAAGGTGACATGCTAGGTTTTGGGTTTAAGTACACAGGAGAAGGAGAACAAGATAAGGAAGGTGCGTTCTCGGTGTGTTCTGGCATTTGGCTCAGTGCAGTGATGTGACTACCTCGTAGTGTAGCACTCGAGTGCTCCACATCGGCCACGGGTGCGCATGCACTATAGAGAGAGAGAGAGAGAACAAGAGAGAGGAGGAAGATGTGCAGTGCGGTGGTGGACGGGGCCAAGCCCACATGGCGTGAGGTGAGAGAGGAAGGGGTTTGTGGGCTGGTTGTTCTTTGCTGCTAGGCTTGGTGCATCGCGGGCTAGCTAGGCCACAAGGAAGAGAAGTGTAAGTAGGGGAGTGTGATGGCGGGCCGGCTTGCTCGCGAGCAGCGAAGGAGAGGGGAAAGAAGAGAGAGGCAAGATGGGCCAGCGATGGGTTGCTGACCCACTTGAGAGGAGGAAAAGAAAAGAGTTTGATTTTTATTTGCAAATTCAAAATTTGACTTGGGTTTGAATTCAAGTTGTGAAATGATTTTGCCATACAAGGTTTTGATTATTTTTGTTTGCACACATATATATACTTTTATATTTTTGCAAATTCGATTTTGACACAAGGAAATTGTTTTAAAATTTTAAATTCAAGGCAAAGCTTTTAGAAATCTTGAAATGCAACCAAGGTTCTTGAAATTCATGAAATTTATGCATTTTAAATTGGGGCTAAATTTGGGATGTTACAATACGGTGGCGTTGTCTTATGACCTTCAAAGAATGTCTTGAAACCATTTGCCTTTTGGATATACCATGGATATATTTTTAATTTTTAGAGGATATTCTCTTTCTTGTGGTGAAGATCACTTGGGTAGTTTAATAACAACATGACTAGTTGCAGTTGAATAAAAAAATGAATAACATGCATGCAATATGTGGGGTGCAAATATGGACTATTTGGTCTAATGTGTGAGAGTAGTATGCGTACCTAATACTCGATGTTAGCTTTGCAAAAATATTTCGGCTACAAATGTACCTCTTGCTCCAATGTAGCTCTGCTGATCGCCTACAACACAAGTCGAGATTGCCCATCGATTAAGTGACCACTCAACGTCGTCGCATGCGAGATAGAGTCTCTAACACCCCGATTCTCGGGACGCTAAACCCTTCATAACCGCGGGATATACGATTGCGAAGCAAATAGTATCTCAAGTAAGCTTCCTATTGCAACAAAACGGACTTTTGTTACACAAAGTTAAGGTTTAACAACTGTTTTGACTGACACGGGCATCCAAGCCCAAAGTTAAATATAATACAAGACAAAAGAACTTCAAACCACAGTGCGCTTGCGCGATCGAGACCTAGTGTGATGATCGTTGCCTTCTAGGGGTCCACAAAATCTTGCTCACAAGGATCCTCTGCACTTTCCCAAGTTTCTTCTGCAGATGTTTTGCAAATTGCAAGAATGAGTACTACCACCGTACTCAACAAGCCGTATGGAAATGCTAAATAATTACATGTAAGGAGTTCAATGGATGGTTAGGGTTTACCATACCTGGCATATGTGGATGCACTTTGCATTTAAAACAATTTATAAAACAATAATAAGTAATAACATCAGGGGTTTATCAACAAACTCGATCACCAACTTAACATCTCAAAAACTCTACTTATGCCTTTGTACTGGAATCACCCATTAACACAGCTTCATTAGCCTGAAGCACGGCGTTTTGAATACCTTTGATTATTCACTCTCTGAGTTGCCCAACTTTACCCACAAGATATCTCATGCTCGTAATGTCATGCAATATACACGCAACACGTTAGCGTCTGTGTAGTGAGATAACAAAGCCTTTCACTGTTTAACCTTTCTAGTCTCTACAGTAGGTTCTTACTCCATTTAGCTTGGGAGACCACTAGCAGTTAGTGGAATCCAGTACTCAGAGCTAATGGGCCCATACCACTTGTGTGTAGACTACAGAGTGTTGTAACATCCCAATTTTCGAGCTTAAAAATCTTTTAAATAGTTAGAAGGAAGAAAATTCACCATTTGAATTTGAATTGAATTTAATTCCAAACCTTAATATTGGACTTTACAATCAAAACCTTTAATGTGAATAATCCCAACATGAACATTAGCCAAAACTATTTTATTTGGATTCTATGTGCTCGGATATATTTTCTAGATTTTTCTAGAATTTTTAGTACATTTGCTATTTTCTATTGCTTATTTGAATTTACAGTATTTTCTAAAAAGGAAAACCTATTTAAAATCTCAGATAATTCCTTGGACCTAAACCCATTCCTATTCCCTAACCCGCCCATCTCCTCCGCCGTCGGCCCAACTCCATGACCACCTCGCCTCTCTCTTCCGCGCGTGCGCCGGTCCCAGTCGGCCTCGCGCGCGTCCGCCGCTGCAGCCGCCTGTGAAGCGCACCGCCGCCATGTGGGTCCCATCTTGCCGCGTCGGCATCGTCTTCGTCGCGGACTCTAGAGTCCGTGTCCAGCCGCAGCAAGCCGCCGTGCGCTCGCGGACTCCTCGCTCCGGCACTATTTAAAGCCGTGGCCGCGTCACGGATCGCCCGCTCTCGCCGCCTTTTCCCCAAGACCGGGAACCCTAGGCGCCACCTTTCGCGGGATTGGGCTCGAACCCTAGCGCCGCCGGAGCTCTTCGTCGGTGTCGCCGTCGGTGAGCCGGTCACCATCAAGCCCGACCTCGAGTTCGCCGCATCACGACCTACATGATGCGCGCGTTATCTTCGTCGGAGGACCCACGGTTCGCCATCGCCTCTTCAAGCCAAGCCGCTCGCCGCTTAGCTCGTCACCGCCGCCGTCGTGGTAAATCGCCGAAGCGAGATCTAACCGCGTCACCACCTTCGTGCGTGTCGCGCCGGTCGAATGTGCATCTTCGCCGTCGCCTAATCGCGCCGTCGCTAAAGCCGAAGGTCGCGAGACCTGCGAAGCGTTTGGTCGGCGTGGCGGTCCCCGTCATTGCCACCTCGGCCGCCGCCTCGTGTCGTCTACGTGGCGACCGCGTCGACCGCCGATCGGCGCCACGTGCCACCTCGCAACCCTAACCTAGATCCATCTCGCGTGGACTTGGTCCACGGTGCCGAAACCAGCGACATGTGGGTCCCACTGTCAGTCATCGTCACCCGTCGAACGTTCTTGGCGTCGTTGCGCAATAATCTTATTTTTCTTTAGAGAAATAATTGAAAAATCGAAAATCCAAATTAGGGTTTCTTTTAGATTCAATCTTCCGAGCTCATAACTTTTGCATCCTAACTCCGATTGAGCCCATTCAAATTTCTAAATTTATCTAAATTCAAGCTCTATTTATCTGAGATTTTTATTTAATTTTTGGAGCTTGTTTTGCCTCTATTATTTATTTGTTTTGTTTATTTGTGTCTCGTTTGCGTGAGTAGCGTCGATTCGTCGGGAATTTTGTGGAAGAAGGAGCACCCCAAGATCAAGACCAGTACATAGACCTTTTCAAGGCAAGTCATACCTTTGATCATCTTGAACCAGTTTTCAAATTACTTTGTGTTAAATTATTGCATTCTACTTTAATTATTTATTTAAATGCTTTGGGCATAGTTATTATCCAAATTGTTATCACACCTTGGCCTTATATGTCATAATTTCTTATCACCCTAGATTGGTTATTAGTTGATAATATTATATCACCAACGTGGGTTGGTTAGATGCGAGTACAATTGCTTAGCCATGCTACGAGTCTCACATCTCGTGTAAGTTGCAAATAATAATTATGACTAAGTGACTATGGAACTTTATTTATCGCTTGTGTGGATCGATATTTACCTATGTTAACCCTGTGTGCACTAGCGTGATCCTGGACTAGTGCAGTATACACAGGAGGTTTCGAGAATCGTAGTGCAGGTCCCGACAGGTGGTATCGAGCCACAGCGATGTAGGTCTTGACCTTAGTTAGATTGGCCGTCTTTAGAGTGTCCAAATTATTTTCTAAAGAAAAATTAACTTGCAAGGTTAATTAATTGCTTAACTCTCCTCATATCTCTCTCGCCTCAACTTTTGCTATGATCTTTTCTCTCTCATTGTTTTAAAGTTGCTCTTACCTGTTAAATGCTGTCTTGTGGATGCCTCGTCTTGAGCTATGGTGGCGCCTTTGGAGAGTGCTGAGAGCTTTGGAAGTTGCTCGAGTTCTTGGAGGATTTGATCGTTCAACATGCGTCGGCAACAAGCGGGCGGTGAATGAACAAAACCATGGAGTGATTTGTCGCTGACGATCGCGCGGGAGGAGCGACAAGGCAAGCCAACCTTCACACGTCTCGGTGAGGAAGATCACTTGGTGGAAGGTATCCGAGTCGTCGCGCTTGGCCATGCTGCGTATCGCAACATCTACGCGGGAGCTTGAGACATCGTCTTGGTTACCACCCAGAGCTGCGGCGTGGACTTGCGAGCACGCTACCCGTCCACGAAGGAGAAGCAACGCTACTGATCATGCACCTCGCCCGATTGTGGCGCCCGGAGGAAGCCTTGGAGAGAACCATCACGGAGGCTGGATCATGTCTATGAAGCCTTGCAGAGTCGAGAGAAGGTCGCCACTCTGCAAGAGATCCTCTACGACCAAGTTCGAAGAAGAGAAGACCCAGGAGGATTACGAAGAAGATTCGGAGGAAGGTCGGTGGAACCGAGGATGATGCGAGCGGAGGAGCCAGGTGAGCGTTGCACGGGGCGTCTGTTCTGCGCACGATTCGAGGCATCGAGATCGGTTGCCAAGATGCCGACTCACTTCCAAGTCTCAGCCCGTCGAGCGTCGCTTGTGATTGTGGAGGCTTTCTTGAGTAGTTGTCTTAGTTTGGTCTTCGAGTTTAGCCGATTTGATTTAGTGAGTCGCCCTTTAGGCGGTAGTTTTGTGTGCTTAGGTCGTTGTTTCTTTTTGTGTGCGAGTATGAGCTGCAAAGGCCCTTAGGCATTTGTTGTAGCCATGCTAAGGCCCTAAGTAATAGAGGTATTTCATTTGAGTTTCTTGAGCTGTGTTTTGTTGGGTTTAACCTACCCCTTGCTTAGTTCTTAACTTATATTGTGCTTGCTACCTTATCTAACCCATGGAGCTTCGCCAGATGGTTCAAACTCGTCAGACTGCTGCTAGTGGTTCCGGTACCCCAGCACCAGGAAGCAACGAGCAACCAGCCGCAGGAGCAGTTCCGCCACAAGCACCTCCAATTGACTTGCAAAACTTTAGAGCTTTCATGGCGGCCTGACTCGGTGATGAATACCATGATGACTCAGATGCAAGCTATGAATAACGAGGCCAACAACAACAACAATCAACAATATGGAGCCCCATCTCCTCATGGTCACCATGGACCATCCAAACCGAGCAGAATTTATGAGAACTCGTCCACCTACATTTCCGGACCGTCTCTCTAGTGGAGCGGATGATTGGCTCGGGGTTATTGAAAGAAAGTGCGATCACCCAATGCGTGATCGTGAAAAGGTTTTGTATGCCACTCACGGATGGAGGGCACAGCATTGAATGGTGGGAGAACCTGTGCGCCCATGAGGCGCCACGGGGATATCACACAGGAGGAATTTTCTCTGACTTTTACGCGATATCATGTACGAGAAGGCATTATCGATCGAAGAAGGATGAGTTCGCTCTCAAGCAAGGAGCTATGTCGGTGTCGACTACCTCAACAAGTTTTCTCGGCTAGCTCGCTATGCGGCGGAAGATGTAGCCACGGACAAGGCTCGCCAAGTCGCTTTGAAGGGCTAAACACTGGTTGCAAGTCACTCTGATCGCCCATACTTTTCACGACTTCCAGAGCTGGTCAACAAAGCCTTTGTTCTAGAAGACAAGCGCAAGGAACTAGAGGATAGCTATGCGCCGGATGGCTCGGCAAGAACCATCAATCACGGCGAGAGGCAAACGGTGCGGCCACAGTTCAACGAGTTTCCACCCGGACCGTTGAGCACGCACCAACTTCGGCCGCTTGGTGCCCGAACTTCGCAACCTGCACCGTCAACCCCAATCCGAGGAAGCAACCAGCGAGCGCGCAAAGTGCATTACACACATCGTCGGCGGACATTTTGCCAACCAGTGTCGCGAAGGGAACAATCACTCGATGCGCTTCAACCTTGGAGCTACTCCATCCAAGCGCCAGACACGGGCATCAACCAAGGAGCTTCACAAGTTGCCGGTCAAGCGGGAGGAGCACTACGATCCGTGATCGAGGCCGTGTCAACCACGTCACTCTGGAAGGAGCCGGGAATCACGGGCGTCGTCTTGGGTAAGTTTCAGTTAACTCAATACTGCATCGATTTTGTTTGATTCTGGAGCTTCGCATTCGTTTGTTTCTGGAATGTTTGCAACCAAAAATAATTTGGAAGTTATGCAACTTAAGCATACTCTGGTAGTCCAGTCGCCTGGAGCAGAGCTAAGTACTAGAGTGGGATGTTTAGGAGCTAAGTTACTCATAGTGGAGTTGAGTTTCTAGCCAACCTAATTGTCCTAGATACCCAAACCCTAGATGTCATTCTTGGCATGGATTGGTTATCCAAGCACAAAGCCGTGCTAGATTGTGGCCGAAGAGTCGTAACGATCGAGGATGCCAAAGGAAACAAGGTAGAGTTTCTAGCTACCTCGGTTCGTGATGGACATTTGCTAATAAGCGGTTTGAAGACTCTTTCCTTGGAAGAAGTACCGTGGTCGATGAATATCGGATGTGTTTTGGAAGATTTACGAGGATGCCACGGATCGTGACATCGAGTTTGTTATCGACCTAGTGCCGGGGACAACACCAATTTCAAAGAGACCTTATCGGATGCCGGTAGATGAATTGGTAGAGATGAAGAAGCGGATAGAGGAACTTCTTGAGAAAGATTTCGTGAGACCTAGTTAAATGCGTCATGGGGAGCGCCAGTGTTGTTTGTCAAGAAGAAAGATGGAAGTATGAGGATGTGCATCGATTACCGTTCACTCAATGAAGTTACTATCAAGAATAAGTACCCACTACCATGGATAGATGATCTGTTTGATCAGATGAAAGGAGCCGGAGTGTTCTCAAAGATCGACCTGCGATCAGGTTACCATCAACTGAAGATTTGTCCTAAGGATATACCGAAGACCGCGTTCTCAACACGGTATGGACATTATGAGTTCTTAGTCATGTCTTTCGGTCTGACTAATGCCCCTGCATACTTCATGAACATGATGAATAAAGTATTCATGGAATATTTGGACAAATTCGTAGTTGTGTTCATTGATGATATTCTAGTATACTCCAAGTCGGAGGAAGAACACGCCGAACACTTAAGAATAATCTTGGAAAAGCTCAGAGAGCATCGGTTGTATGCCAAGTTCAGTAAGTGTGATTTTTGGAAGAAGGAAGTGGATTTCCTTGGTCATGTGATGACAGTGAGGAGTAGCGATTGACCGTAAAGTTAAGCGATGTTACATTGGGAGCGACCCAAGCCGTGACTTCAGTTCGCGATTTCTTGGGAATGGCGAGTTATTACCGCCGTTTCATCGAAGGATTCTCATCGATTGCCAAGCCTCTTACGCAATTGTTGAAGAAGGAGAAAAAGTTCACTTAGACCCCATCCTGTGAGGAAAGTTTTCAAGAGTTGAAAAAGCGCTTGACTTGACCCGATCTTGATTTTGCGGATATTCGCAAGGATTTGATATCTCTTGTGATGCTTCGCGCCAAGGTTTAGGATCGTCGATGCAAGAAGGAAGAGGCGTAAGCTTATGCATCAAGGCAATTGAGACCTCACAAAGAGAATTACCCTACTCATGATGCGGAATTAGTTGCGTAGTGCATGCTTTAAAGATTTGGCGTCATTACCTCATCGGTGTCATTTGTGAAGTCTACAGATCATAAGAGCACAAGTATATCTTCACCCGATCGATTTGAACATGAGGCGAGAAGATGGTTGGAATTTATCAAGGATTACAATGTTGGAATCCACTACCATCGGAAAAGCCAACGTAGTTGCGGATGCTCTAAGTCGTAAGATTCTTGCAATGCTTTGGAAGTAAAGGAAGTTGTCGAACTTTATGAAGAATTTCAGAAGCTAAGGCTAGAAGTTGTGCACGAAGGAATGGTAGCCAATTTGGAGGTACAGTCTACCTTGGAGAAGAAGATTCGTGAAGCACAACCAAAGGATCCAGTGTTGTCAGAAATCAAGATCAAAATGGCAGGAGGGAAATTCAAAGATTTCACCAAGGATGATCAAGACATACTGTGGATTAATGGTCATATCTGTGTACGAGATATCGACGGTCTAAGATAGGTAATCTTAAAGGAAGCCCATGACTCAAAGTATTCGATCCACCCTGGAAGTACCAAGATGTACCGGGATGTTAAGACTAAATTTTGGTGGCCAAATTTGAAGCGAGAAGTCGCGAGTTCGTTGCCTTGTCGACACACATCAGAAAGTAAAGCGAACACGAGACAGCGGGTTTCTGCTGCAACCGAAGATTCCGAATGGAAGTGGGAAGAGATCGGTATGGATTTCATTACCGGTTTACCCAAGACTCAATCGGGTTCTGATTCGATCAGGTAATAGTTGATCGTTTGACCAAGGTCGCCCATTTCTGCCGATCAAAGCAGCGTACTCGGAGATCGCCTTGCGAGTTGTACATGGCTAGAATTGTCGGTTTGCGGTGTGCCCAAGAAGATAATGTCGGTCGGGATCTCGGTTCACCTCGTTTTGGCAAAGTTTACATGAAGCATTGGGTACCCATTTGAATTTCATGATCGCGTATCATCCACGACAGATGGACGGTGAAAGAGTTAATCGAATATTGGAGGATATCTTTGAGCTTGTGCTCTAGCTAATGCTACCGATGGGATAAAAGTTTGCCGTATCACGAATTTTCGTACAACAACGATTACCAAGCGATCGCAAATGTCACCATTTGAAGCTTTGTATGGTCGTGCTGTAGAACCCCGTTGAATTGGTCGAAAGCAATTTGAGCGATCGATTTCGGTCCGACATCATTCAAGAAGCGAGAAGAGCAAGTGGCCATGATCGGAGAAAGGCGAAGATAGCTCGGTCGAGCGGAAGAGCTATCGCGATAATCGTCGTCGTGATCTCGATTTTGAACCCGAGGATTTCGTTTATCTTGAGTTACCCGCTCGGAGGTGTCAAAGGTTTCATGCCAAAGGGAAGCTTGCCCTAGGTATGTTGGTCCGTTCAAGATTTTGGGCAGCAGTGGAGAAGTTGCTTATCGGTTGGAGCTACGCGATCGTTAGCGAGGAGTGCATGATGTCTTTCATGTCTCGCAATTGAAGAAGTGTCTTCGTGTGCGGAAGAGCAATCCCGTTGGAATCAATTGAGTTGAAAGAGGATCTTACCTACAAAGAGCGGCCGGTCAAGATCTTGGATGTCGCGAGCGCCTCACGGCAAGACTGCCGTTTTGCGGTTCGATGGAGCAACCACTCGAAGGAGAAGCAACGTGGGAGCGTGAAGAAGAAGCGCAAGCCGAGTTTCCTAGCCTTTTCTCTAGCTAGCTTTGAATCTCGGGTCGAGATTCCTTTAAGGGGAGGTTTGTAACATCCCAATTTTACGAGCTTAAAAATCTTTTAAATAGTTAGTAGGAAGAAAATTCACCATTTGAATTTTATTTGAATTTAATTCCAAAGCTTAATATTGGACTTTACAATAAAAACCTTTAATGTGAATAATCCCAACATGAACATTAGCCAAAACTATGTTATTTGGGTTCTATGTGCTCAGATATATTTTCTAGATTTTTAGAATTTTTACAGTACATTTGCTATTTTCTATTGCTATTTGAATTTCTGGTATTTTCTAAAAAGGAAAACCTATTTAAAATATCAGATAATTCCTTGGGCCTAAACCCATTCCTATTTCCTAACCCGGCCCATCTCCCTCCACCGTCGGCCCAACTCCCGCAGCCCACCTCCGCCTCTCTCTTCCCGCGCGTGAGCCGGTCCCGCCGTCGGCCTCGCGCGTCGCCGCCGCACGCGCCGCCGAGCCGCACCGCCGCCATGTGGGTCCCATCTTGCCGCGTCAGCATCGTCTTCGTCGCGGACTCTAGAGTCCGTGTTCGGCCGGCCGGGCATTGTGCGCTCGCGGACTCCTCGCTCCGGGCACTATTTAAAGCGTGGCCGCGTCAAGAGGATCGCCTGCACTCCGCCGCGCCTTTTCCCAAGACCGGGAACCTAGGCGCGCCTTTTGCGCGGGATTGGGCTCGAACCTAGCGCGCCGAGAGCTCTTCGTCGGTGTCTGCGCGTCGGTGAGCCGGTCACCATCAAGCCCGACCTCGAGTTCGCGCATCACGGCCTACATGATGTGCGCGTTATCTTCGTCGGAGGACCACGGTTCGCCGTCGCCTCTTCAAGCCATGCCGCTCTGCCACTTAGCTCGTCACCGCCGCCGTCGTGGTCGTTGCCGACGAGATCTAACCGCGTCACCACCTTCGTCATGTCGCGCCGGTCCAGATGCGCATCTTCGCCGTCGCCTAATCGCGGCCGTCGCTAAAACCGAAGGTCGCCGGAGCCCTACTGACGTTTGGTCGACGTGGCGGTCCCGTCGGCCGCCACCTCGACCGCCGCCTCCGTGCCGTCTCACGTGGCGGCCGCGTCGGCCGCCGATCGGCGCCGCGTGCCACCTCGCAACCTAACCTAGATCCATCGCGTGGACTTGGTCCACGGTGCCGAAGTCACCGACATGTGGGTCCCACTGCCAGTCATCATCACCCGTCCGACGTTCTTGGCGTCGGCGTTGCGCAATAATCCGATTTTCTTTAGAGAAATAATTCGAAAAATCGAGAAAATCCAAATTAGGGTTTCTTTTAGATTCAATCTTCCGAGCTCATAACTTTTGCATCCTAACTCGATTGAGCCCATTCAAATTTCTAAATTTATCTAAATTCAAGCTCTATTTATCTGAGATTTTTATTTAATTTTGGAGCTTGTTTTGCCTCTGTTATTTATTTGTTTTGTTTGTTTGTGTCTCGTTTGCAGTAGGCGTCGATCGTAGGGAATTTTGTGGAAGAAGGAGCACCCCAAGATCAAGACCAGTACATAAACCTTTTCAAGGCAAGTCATACCTTTGATCATCTTGAACCCAGTTTTCAAATTACTTTGTGTTAAATTATTGCATTCTACTTTAATTATTTATTTAAATGCTTTGAGCATAGTTATTATCCAAATTGTTATCACACCTTGGCCTTGTATGTCATAATTCCTTGTCACCCTAGATTGGTTATTAGTTGGTAATATTATAGCACCAACGTGGGTTGGTTAGATCTGAGTACAATTGCTTAGCCATGCTACGAGTCTCACATCTCGTGTAAGTTGCAAATATTAATTATGACTAAGTGACTATGGAACTTTGTGTAAAAGCGTGTGCTATGTGTTGTTATTTCGTGATGGCATGTGTTGCACTAAACCAACCGGGTGGTAAAGGATTTAGGCGAGGCAAGTGGTGGAAAGCGTGTGATATGGTGGACTATGTGATGGGAATGTTAATATTTGTGATCTAGTTAGAAAATAGAAGTCTTGCCTTGGTCAATTAAGGACTTAACTTTGTGCGCCATTGAATGAGGCCTTCTTGTGCGACCACATGCACGGTATGGGGCGGGCCTAACTTAGTAAGTTATGGATTCTTGGCATTGATGTTCGGTGGATAGGTTAGGTGTGTGTGACGGGTGGAGGTGTGACTACTTGGTGGTTGCATCGCGGGACGATTCGTCTTCCCTGTCGGTGGTGTGTGTTATACCAATTCTATGTGAGTGGTATAGCGGTTTGTAAGCACTGGGAATGTCAATGTTTGAGATGAAGTTTCCGAACTGTTTTATTACGATTGGTGCTTGCTACACTAGTTGTATCTTGTGGGTAAAGTGTACAACCTCTGCAGTGTTAAACAATCTATTCGAATAGCGCGTCATGGTCATGGACATGCTCGAGGATTTCACACGAGGGTAGTTTTCATAAAATGTTTGAGATGGGAGCTGTGTGACCTCAATCATATGGCTATGTGAAATAAACTGTCTAGTGTGTGTCTTTGTGAAACAACTATTAAATTAATATTGTTTAATTGTTTTGAATTATGCTTTCAATCTATTATTCGTATTCAATTGCAAATGTTGCTTTTATGCAAAAGAACCACGAAGACTTTTCTTTGGAATAAGCTGCATCTATACATTGCATTTTGTGGTATGATTTGCGAGTGCGGTTGTGTACTCACGTTTGTTGTAAAACTTGCCCCCAAACCTCTGAAGAGGAGGAGTCTCGCTTTGCTTTGAGGAGGAGTTCGCTTGAAGGATGTTCGTTCGTTAAGTGCGGATCGATCGGTTGCACTGTGGTGAATTGGTGGGATCTCGCTGGAGTTATTTTCGTTCATTCTTTTTTATTTCTGTTAGCCTGCGTGCCTTAATAAGTGTAAACTCGACCATAAGGTCAAAACTCTTATTTGTTATTCAAATTAATCGTTTACTTTATTTATCGCTTGTGTGGATCGATATTTACCTATGTTAACCATGTGTGCACTAGCGTGATCTGGACTAGTGCAGATATACGAGAGGTTCGAATCGTGATGCAGGTCCCGACAAGTGTCCTCTTCGCCCACTCTGTCACACCCGATTCCGTCTGCTCTATCATACAAGAGAACACGTCTTTCCATGTAGATATTCAATCGGAGAGCGGTGTACTTGGCGGGGAGTAATGACCACGCTTGTGGTTGGCGGTTTCTATGTGCATTACTTTGGCACAAGGTTCTTGTCCTTGTTATCGGTGAGCGATGGCCCAACACCAACTCGTGGTGTCACCTCTAGATCTCACGATGACACACTTTTATCAAGTCTATTGGGTTGCCCAACTTCGGACACAACCCTCAACTCTGCACCAAAACCATTGGCGAGTAGCCAATACTTGCTGATTGATGAACACATTTTTGGTGATAAAGTTATTTATAGTATTATATGTAAACTAAGTTTGTCAAGGTGAATATGGCCTACAAGAGTTGGGTCGGTTTGTTTGTGGGGTATTTAGGATTTATCTAATTGTCATGACATTCTAAAATATTATTTCAATATTTAAAGTAATTGGCACAAATACAGTAATGAAAATAATAAGTACATGTATGAAATGTAGGTTCCAAAATGATCAAAGAATGCGACTTGCCTTCTTGCACACAGTCTTCTAAACACTGATCTTGTCCCGCGTCTTATGGAGCTTGGTCGTTGAAGTCGTGACCTAACGAGAAACAAAACAATAAAACAATTCAAATAAAATCCGGCTCGACAAGGAATGAGCTGGGAATGACATGCAAGTAAATAAAAACCAGAAAAGAAACACAAAGAAAGATAGGGTAGAGTGGTGGAGATTATTTGGTGTTTAATTGGATCGAATGGAGCTGAGATTTGGATCCAAGTACAACAAAAATATTGTAAATGGATATAGAATCATAAAAGAAGGTGGTGTGTGATGATACGTATTTATTTGGAGTTTCATATGGCTGAACGGAGCTGAGATTTGGACTCACGGGCTCGAAACGGTTAAACTTGACATATAATGTCAAATTAGGATTTTGGGCAAAAATGGTGTCGGATAATGAATAGTACTATTTTACTATTCATGTATGACAATGGATCAGTGAATAATGACTGGAATCAGTGTTTCTGGTTTGAAGTGAACAGTAGATAGGGTTTACTATTTTCGGATGGAAATGAATAGTACCAACCATTTTCGGGTAATGAACAGTAATGAGTTTACTGTGCAATGGCCAGTGTTTAGGCTGATTTAGAATAATAGACAATGAATGGGTTTTCTTGGTTCGAGGCGGTCAAATTTGACATGTAATGTCAAATTAGGGTTTTGGGCGAAAAGACGTCGGATGATGAATAATACTATTTTACTATTCATAAATGAAAGCTGGAGGTGATCAGTAATTGGAAATTACTATTTTTAGCTGAAAAGAATAGCGGCGGACTATTTTTCATGTGATGAACAGTAACTAGGGTTTACTGTGCAATTTCTGGAATTTGGAACAGTGTTTTCATTTTCAGGTGAACAGTAAAAAGAAATTGTTGTGCTGGCAAACAGTAAAAAGGCTGATTTTGTTTGAACAGAGGAGGTGGAGGCGGCGGCTCAGAGCGGCTCGGTGGCGGCGAAGGTGGGTGGTGCGAGGGGCACTAGGGAGTCAAGTGAACCCATTTTGGGATTTGTCGGGGTAGTGGTGGTGCGGAAGTGGGGTGGCGGCGGAGGTGGCGGTCGGCGGGGCGGAGAGGATGAGGCGGCGGTGCTCGGCGACTCTCGACCAAGGAAGAGGTGCTTGAGCATCGATGGACCAAGGTGAGTTCGGGGTGGTGGAGATGGGGCTCGGGGATGGTCGTGGCGTCTTGGCGGCGGTGGCCGTGAGAGGAGCGAGAGAAGGAGCTCGCGCGGCGAGCTCCGGTGAGGAGGATGGGGAGGTTAGGGAAAGGTTGGCGGCGGTGAGGAGAAGCTTACAATGGCCTCAATTTGGAGCTTGGGTGGGTGGTGGCGGCGGGTGGCGTCGGCTCGGCAGTAGAAGAATAGTGGCGGCGAAATCTCGGAATTGGCCGGCTCGGAGGAAGGAAGCAAATGGGAGGTCTTTGGAGGGAGGGAGGGATGAGGTGCACTCGGAGGAGCTTTTATAGGCCGAGGAAGGCGGTTGCGCTAGGGAGGTAGCAAGGGGCGGCGGGAGCGAGCATGGCGGCGGCGTGGTGGCGGAGAGGTTGGGTGACGGGGTGAGGTGGGCGGTGGTGGTAGAAGGCGCTGGAGAGCGGTGTGGACACGGGAGGTGGTACGGCGTCGGTGATTGTGGCGCCGAAAAATCGCGGCGATGGCGGCGTGAGGAGGAAGGAGGCGCGGGGAGAAGGCGTTGAAGAAGAAAACGGCCGGACGAAAAGGGAAAGAGGAAGGGAGAGGAAACTTGTCGAATTGGGCAAGTTTTTTAATTCAAATGAAAAACTTCAAAAACTTTTTGAAATCCGAATTTTTAGGTTATTTCAGTCGGTTGTGTCTTGTAGCGCCTCTGTCATATATCTTCATGTCCTGTGAGTTATCGGTAGTATCAGCGTCATTAACTCGACACATGTCTGCTCTGGTGAGTTACCGTACAATTCAATTCTGTCATGTATACATCAACCCAAGAAAGCGAGGCCCAAAAATATGTGCAAGTGGATGCCTGCTACCATTCGTTGAAAAGCAAATATCTAGATAATGCTAGCAAACCATATGGCAAGGTGATGCTAGTGTAGGTTTGGGATGGACCAGGATTCAAAACCATGGTTCCAGCAACACGGCTGGTATAGATATCCTTTCGACGGCTTGCGAGATCTCCTTACTGGATTTTTGGAACGCTTGGCGATTCAAAACCATGGTTACTCTTGTGTCTATTTGTTGTGATTGCCCTCGTTCTAGTTGTGTTGACTGATTTTTGGAACACTTGGCGATGACAAGTTGTACTAGAGAGGAACCCTTTCTAAATTTTTATTTGTCTTTTTGGCTTGGAACACGATGTCGGTCTAAGCATTAATCCAACTAGAGAAAATCCATTTTCAACCTTCAACTATGACTTAAATTTGATTTTTAACCCACAAATTTAAATTAGTAAATACAATCCTCAACTACCAAAGCTGGGTCATATGACCGCATTGACCCATTCTACGATGGTTTTGACATGACATGGTGTCCATATAGATCCTAATCAACTTAGAAGAAACAAAATTAACCCCACCAAGCCCACATGTTAGTTACTATTTGGCCACTGATCATCTTCTTCCTCCCTCTTCCTTCCACTCCACCAACCCATGAGTGCGATCGATCACCTCGTATGCCCATCCATGGGCGCTCAGACGAGGAGCTTACCACGATCAACATTCACACTCCTGTCCCTCATCCCCTCTCCTTCCTCCTCACCCCTCCTCGGTCCTCCCATCATATCTTGCGACCATGGCGCGATTGCAACAAGAATTGGAAGAAGTGGGAGGCAAATCTAAATCAAACCAAAATTAGTACAAAATTATAGAACAAATTGGGGCAAAATTAATTCACAAAATCCCTTCTCTTACTCCTTACATCTCTCCAAATCTCAAAATCAAACAAAACTTGTGCAACTAGTTGTTGTTATACCCTCCTCTTTACATCTCGAAATCCAAAATCAAACCAAACACATGCGGCTAGTATTGTTGCTTCCATGGGCTTGATGTACATCATTGCCACCATCACAAATTTCTTCACACTGGTTGTGAGCAGGCATACGTCCTCAAACTGCTTGTTGAAATTCCCAAAGAACACCAAATGTTTGTGTGTGTGTGAGAGAGAGAGAGAGGAGGGAGGTGGTCGACAAGGCGCCGAAGCTTGTGGGTGGTGACCGCAGCCGAACCCGGCTAGCTCGAGGCTAGAAGCGAGAAATGGACGGGAGAGAGAGAGAGAGAGGAAGAAGACAGGAATTAAGTATGACGGAGTGGCGACAATAGTTATTTTAATTTTTCTAATTCAGATTTACTAACTCAACTATGCATGCACACGTGTGAAAGGGTGGTTTGCACATATTTTAAAAGTTTGGAGTGTAACTTGAATGGTTTTATAGTTGAATGTTGTTTTTGAGTCATGCCATAGTCAAGGCGGTAAAATAGACTTTTTCCATCCACTTATTGTCTCCCACATTTGGCTTTTTGCAAACAAGCCCTCGAGAGAACACTTTAATTCAAAGGAGCCCATCGTCACCCGACAACCTGTCATAAACGTACTAAAGAGGCAGAGAGAGAGAGGGGAGGTCTCCTTGCCAGCTACCGCGCCAAAGAGCATGGGTGGCCAAAATGCCGCGTACTAATCCACCGTTGATTTGCTAGTCATGGTGGTCCTATATGGCACCTCCTTGCCAAGCCAGTTATACTGGTACTCAAATGCCACGCCAAAGGTTACGATGTGGCTAAAAAGGTTAAATTTGAAAATAAAATACGAGATGAGATATTTATAAAATATTCTTAAAAAGGGTTAAATATTTTAAAAGTTATTATATTATTAGGTGTCATTTGAGGAGGATGACTTGGTGTTATTGTCTATGTTGGCCTTCCACACATGCTAACTGGATTTGCATAGCGAGGATACCAAAATACTAGTCTTTACAAAAGCACCATTAGGCTACTGAAAAAATACACGCTTAGATCAGAGAGGGTTCGATGATTTTTTTCTTAAATGATCTTGTGTGAGTGTAAAATAGCAAATCTAGTCTCATCCAGGATATCAAAGTCAAAAATAGTACCACGGACTCGTGTGTCAAGTCATGCACCAGCGACCGGACATGCCAAGTTCGTGCGCCAGCTAGATTTACTATTTCACGGTAGGAAGGGAAGGAGGCGGACGAGCGTGGCATGCGAGCATGAGACAACTAGGGTTTGGGGGGTGTGGAAGCGCGGCGAACGAATCTGGGGTGTTCGTCGCAAAACCCTGATCTAATGGCTTTGCACATGTTCAATCCCGACCGTACAATCGAGATCCGACGATGGTCGACGAGCACGGAAACAGCCGGAGCTCCCTAGAGCTCGCGGATTCCTTCCCAATATAATATGATATAATATGCCCAAGATAATTCCCCTAAGCGAACACCTAAATGGATTTACCCATAAAACCTTAAAGCACTGTAGGCTTGGGATGCATAGGGATTTACGCTACCACAAAACAGAAACGTTCGTGATAAGCCTTGTCCCCTCGGTGAAACACCATGGATATGCGTCTATCCATCCTCGCCGGCAGAAGCCTGATCACAAAATTGCATACATGTCCTAAATGATGAAAACACATTCATATTTCAATAATTATATCCAAATTCTGTGGTTTGTTCTTATTGTTGTGTACCAACCGACAACTGCCACCGCGATGTTGTTCACACACAGACGTTGATGATGGACTTGCATGGCCTTCATTCATCAAATGCATACGGTGGCAGATCGTTCAGAAGTTGTGGCAGCATTCACGCCGATTTGTGAAGGTACCAGCACCGCAGTCCTACTTTTCCCGCAAATTCTGCTTACAAGGGTCGTTTTTTGATCAGCAATTTTTTGATGTGGTCCGTTTGCATGCTAATCCAATCCTTTACCCGATGTTTGGTTTGGCCGTCCGTAACCACAGACCATTGTTGTGGGATTTGCAATACATTACCGACGCTAGATTCCCGTCTCACACTCGCAGTTTTATGAACTCGGCGTCATTGCCCGAGTGTGTGTGTGCCACCAATGGTGAATTGGTGATGCAAATGCCTCCCCTGTTTCTCTCGGAGTAGCAAGGCCTCCCTGGTCAGCACGCAGCCTGATAACCGCCGAACAACGTCTGCGCAGGAAGCAAATTTTCTGGGACGGGGCCTCACGGAGAGGCCCCTCCTCTCCACCGTCCGATTCTCTTCCACCCCTCGTCACTGTTTATAGATGGACGGCATCCGCGAGAGGCCTCACGTGAGACCCGTCCCATACAATTTATTTTCGTCTGCGCCCACCCAATCCAAGGCATATACTGATATACATAGATTGACAACGATCAATCTTGTTAGCCACATGGCTGGCAAGCAGCCCATTGTCATTTTGGGTTCGAATCTGCTATCGCTAGGAAATCTCTGGTTCCAATTTCTTTTTCGTGCTTGTGTCTTTTGTTTTCTTCTTTGACTGTGCCATTTTTTCTAGATGAGAGCTACAAATAGATCTAATTCTTGTGAGCTGTCGATTTTTTTGGGTAAATTGGTGACTAGATCATGTTTATGTGAGTCATTCCGGTTGTCTTGATTTGTGATAATGTGGCAAGTGTTTTGGTTGCATCCATCTTACCCTACCAATGATAGCTTCCCTGCAAACCAAACTTCCATTTATTCTCATTCCATTCCCGAAAATACAGAATCAAACAAATTAAGAATTTGCGCTGTCCGCAATATCAGTGGCGGAGCCAGAGTTCTCTGAAGCCTCGGGCCAAAAATTAAGTGGCTATAACTAATACCAAATACTATCCACACCGAGGCTTAACAAAAGTACAACACAAATGCACAATTGAACTGAAATTTGAATTATATATTTAACGATATGGCAAAATAGATAGAAAAAACATGGCCGACACCATGTTTGGTACCTTGCTAACAAGCGAGGGCAGAGATGGGCCTCGGGCGGTTGGGCAACGGCAGAGGCCCAGAGAAAATAGTAGTGGGGATTTTTAGTATTCATAAAAAAATTGGAGAGAGTTTGCACTATCCACTATAAGATGCTAAGTAAAGTTCGATTTTATTCTATCATTCCATTCCCTAAAATACATAATCAAACAAATTAAGAATTTGACTTGTCCACTATACTGTGCTTCCTAAGTACACATTAGAGTTGCATTTACATTTTTGAGCTAAACACCACCAACGCCTTGCATCACGCATGGGTCCAATGGCAATCTCTACTCGTTTAATTCAAGGTTGTTGGGAATTCTACCAAAAGTCAACACTGGTGTTAGCTGCATGGTAATTCAATTTAATTACAATGGTGAATCAGTAATATGCAGCAGATTGATAGGGTCGTCTATATAGAATTCGCATATTTTCTCATTAAAAAACTGTCACATTCTGAAAGTTTATTTATAATTCTATTATACATAAATTACAGTAAATTATTTATGTAATTTTGATTCTTGATCACTGTAATTATTCTTGAAAGTCTTAATAACTCATATTTCTATAGAGAACTGCTATACATCTTTCAATTTTAGTGCTATGTGATTGGTGAGAGAGAGGGAGAGAGGGTGGGAAGTGAGATTAGATTAGGGATATAGAGGTGGGGGTGATATCTGGAGCATTGGATCTTCATCTGATGGCTCAAAAAGTGGTGATTTCAAGAAAAATCAGTCGCATGTTGTATAGACACTCTCATTTCTATAATATGATTCAAAATCTCATATGTACTTTGAGAGGTTGACCAAAAACAAAGATAAAAAATTACAACTCCATTATACATAAATTACAGATAAATTATTTATGTAATTTTGGTTCTTAGTCACTGTAATTATTCTTGAAAGTTTTAATAACTCATATTTCCATCACATGATTCAAAATCTCACATGTACTTTGAGAGGTTGAGCAAAAACAAAGATTAAAAATTATATACTAACAAAATACGGCAATATGATGAACTGTTATGTTCTTCACATGTACTTTGAGAGGTTGAGCAAAAACAAAGACAATATATATATATATATATATATATATATATATATATATATATATATATATATATATATATATATATACTAACAAAATAATGACAATATGATGAATCCATTATATTCTTTACATGTACTTTGAGAGATTAAGAAAAAATAAAGACAAAAAAAATTATATATCAATAAAATACGATAATGTGGTAAACCCATTATATTCCGTGGTGAGAGAGCTCGACACCGACCACCCACGGACAAGGTCTCGTGTATACGTAAGGAAACAAGTATGCATGCATGCATGGCTCGATCTCCGACCAGGTCACAAGTTAATTAACAAGCAGCTGCTAGCAACATGCAGCTAGTCTTCGCTTGGCGTCAATGTCTTGGATCATTATCATCGCCACCTTTCTTAGTTAATCGCCTCCTGCTCCCAGGCTCCCAGCTTATATATATATATATATATATAGTTCATTCAGCGCTAGCAGCTGCTTGTTAATTAATCCCATACACAAGCACCTAGCACGCCACTACCTACTGCATATATAAAGAAAAGTGACAGTTTTTCAATGAAAAACTCACACACACACACACACACACATATATATATATATATATATATATATATAATATATATATATATATATATATATATATATATATATATATAGGATCTAGTGCTAATGGATAATTCGATGTTAAGGTGCTAATGTCAATCTTGTTTGTTGGATTTGGATTGAACAACCAAGATTAATGCAGTCTCTCACCTCTAAACCATTTAATTACCTTGCATGCTCCCAAATCCAATGCGTCTTCATTAATGCACCTTCATTAAACACCTGTATGCTTCCACATCCAACGGTCAAGATCTGATTCAACGGTCAAGATTGGTATTAGCACCTTAGTCTTGAATTACCTATTAGCACTAAATCATCCCTATATATATATATATATATATATATATATATATATATATATATATATATATATATATATATATATATATATATATATATATATATATATATATATGAAGCTTTTTCCTACTCTCAGGAGTAGTTACTCCCTATTTTGTATCTTACATATCTCACAACGTAAGGAGTATCTTGCGGAACCGAGAGTATGTATGTGTAGTATACGAGTATATAAGATCACATAGGTGGTATTTACACCTTTTCAGGGGTGGTATGTACAATTTTTTAGACATACTCTTTTTTATGTGCGAATATAAAGGTATTTACAAAATATGCTCTTACAAATTTTTCGTGTAGTTCACGTTGGAGTATCTTATAATTAGTATATGAGTATACTCAAAGTGATAATGGAGTATGTCAAGTTCTTTTAGGTGGTATATCAGAGGTGGGAGTAACTACTCCCGGGAGTAGAAATTATTATATATATATATATATATATATATATATATATATATGGGTGGGAGTGTGCGCTATTCATTTTCTAGCTTGTGCATGTCCTCAAAGATGGAGGAAGTAGGAACCATATGATGTTGCTAGCATTAGGCATGGTAGGAATCGGGGAATCGTCGTCTTGAGCATTGTTCGTTGCTCGAAACTAACTACAAATAAGCAGTCTGTCCAGCCCATTTTCTTGTAACACGCTACACCACAATGCGACCTGGTCCACATTCAATTTGTACTCATTTTAACATGATGGTAGTTTGAAACGTTATTTGGGATCCTTGATTGTTCTGCACGATGACGGTGATATTGTCCGGCCCCTCCGATTAGCTTCCCTGTGCCTACTCTCTGGTCTCTGCATGCCATTGATCAACTAATAAATGACCGAAGAGAAAGGAAACAGTGAGTGATAGATGCGGCACCTCAGAACCTGAAGAACAACTGAACAAGGTAGAGATTATATATGGGTATAGATATACTCTCACACGCAGCTCGAGGCCACCAGCTGAATGCAAGAGGCTATCGGCCTTGAGGTCCATAGGCAGTTTTGAGATATGTACCGGAAAATAGGATGGTACTACTAGCTGTACATACTCATACTTCTCATATATCATTTAAATCGTATGATAATATATTTTTATTTATTTAAACATACTCTAATAATGATTATAAGATACTCCAAAGTGAGTTCTATAAAATTTTTATTAAAGTCTATTTTTATAGCAAAATTTGTGTATATACTTTTTATATATGGAAAAGGTATATAGCAAAAATAAATGACTCAATGAAATTTTTCGATTAAGTCATATTGGAGTATCTTATAATTGGTATTTAAGTATACTGAAAGTGATAAAAAAAGTATAATATATTTGTTTAAGTGGTATATTAGAAGTAGAAATATGTACTACCAAGAATGCGAAACAGACGTCCTACAACCTTTAACTCCCATCACTTCTCTCTCCACTATACACATCCACATGCAAAATTCATAGTATGAACAGATGACACTAGAGTTCACCAGGATGCAAGATCATTTATATATACGTACATACATACGTATGTATGTATATATACGTTATGTATGTATGTATACATATCCATACATACATACACACACACACTTATAGGATTAATACCGTCTACTCCCGGAAGTAGTTACTCTCACCTCTAATATACCACCTAAAAGAACTTGATATACTCCTTTATCACTTTAGATATATTTATATACTAATTTTAAGATACTTCAATGTGAACCATATAAAAAAATTTGTAAGAGAGTTCATAGTTTTTAGCATATTTTGTAATTACTTTCATATTCGCACATAAAAAGGAGTATGTCTGAAAAATTATACACACCACCTCGGAAAAGGTGTAAATACCACCTAGGTGGTCTTATATACTAAATAAATATACATACTCTCGGTTGCAAGATATTTCCTACGTTGTGAGATACTGAATAGGAGTAACTACTCCAGAGTATAAATACAGTATATAAGACTACCTAGGTGGTATTTACACATTTTTCAGAGTGGTATGTACAATTTTTAGACATACTCATTTTTATGTACGAATATGAATATATTTACAAAATATGCTAAAAACTATAGATTCTATTGTAAATTTTTCGTATGGTTCGCATTATAGTATTTTATAATTAGCATATTAGTATACCCAAAGTGATAAAGGAGTATGTCAAGTTCTTTTAGGTAGTATATCAGATGTGGGAGTAACTACACACTTGAGTAGAAGGTATTTATCATATGTGTGTACATATATATATATATATATATATATATATATATATATATATATATATATATATATATACACATATATATATATATATATATATATATATATATATATATTATGCTTCTGCGTGGCGCTAGCGTAACAGCCACGCTCGGCACCTACCTCACCGAAATCGGCATTAAAACTCTCACGCGTACGTCAAAATGGCAGTAAAAAAACCCTCACATGCGCCAGCGCCCCGCCTCCCGCTCGAAATTGGCATTAAAACCCTCACGCACGCGTCAAAATGGCAGTAAAAAAAACTCACCCGCCTTTTAAATCCTAAGCGCGCGTCCAAAATGACAATAAACCCCTCAACATGCGTCAAAGCGGCGATAAAACCTCACGCGCTAACGCCCGCCCGCCGAGATCGACGATAAATCCCTCGCGTATCGAATAATGCTGTAAAAAATATTGCTCGGTAAAAATGATCGGCACTAAAAGATTGTTTTCTTCATCCCGAAAGATTTGTTTTCTTCATCCTGAAAGATTATTCCTTAGATGTCAGAGTCAAGTGCGTAACCACATGACTATGTTTTCCTTTCCTCTCGATTTGAGAAAACATCCACTTCAAAAAAAAACACGAACTGGTCAAGCATTGATCAACCTGTTGTAGGCACCAGTTAGTGCGGGACAAGACACAAGGTTAAAGAGGAGATTGAGAAGGAGATCTTTGAAGGTGCACCAAATAACCTCTAATTAGGAGGTAACGAGGAGTAGACAGATCTGGTCCGTCAGTTGTCAAGGGAGAGAGGGGGAGGCAGCGCCGTTCGGAGAAGCTTACCGCTCGTAGAGTCACAAGCGTGTGGGACTGGGATAAACCCGCATCGGCCACATGTTTTGTTACCCCGTGGATCAGGTTGGAACAGGCCTGTATTTTCCAATTCCCGGCCTCATCCAAGCAGCGAATCAGCCTAGGCTGAGAAATCTTCCTTGTCAGGATGTTCTCCGTAGATTGGGCCACAATCCCGATCGATCTCGGTCCATCCAAACAAGGTCTAACGGGATCTTCAATAGTTGGTCCTTTGGGCAGTCTCTGAACAACTTCACATAACCAATTTGCGGAAACATTAAGGTAGTGGATAGTGACAGGCATACACTGCTTTCCTTATTTAACTGTGTTTTACATGTGCCTCTCATACGACAAGAGACTAAATATCTTGCATCTGCAATCTGCGACATCTATATGTAGATTAAAAGCACCTCTTTTCGCTTTAGGGATTATACTTATCACTATGATCTTTAAATCAAGTAAAAAACATTCTAGAAATTTCTACATTAATTGAGAGAGAAAAAAAAAATCTTATGCGTCCGTTAGATAACCCAATGTATTTATAAATAACCCAATGTAGTTATAAGGATCTAGATCTCCACTGGTAAATGTATAGGCAACATTTAAAGTATTGTATATGTGTTTGAGGTCACTAGGAGCCAATTATCAGGGTTCACCATCCACGCCTGCGCTGCAAGCTATACGATGAAGATTTAAGTATTTGAATAGTAACAATTAAATGGAACTGAAGCATGATCAGCAAAGTAAAATCGCAGTCACCAGAGGTTCTGATCTCAATCGTGTAGTCAAATTTGATCCATCTATCGATGTATCTATCGCATTATTAAAACAATAGAAAAAAAATACTGCATTCGCTCTCAATGGTGAGCCCAAATTATAATGTTACATATTAATCTGAAAATAGGATATTAGAGTAGTGAGAGTTGTATTACAAGTATGTTTCGGTCTGACCATATGCATTATAGTATCTGGTCGCAATTGCGTGGGAAATTCGGCCATGATATAATTACATTACGCAACCATTATGAAATTTAAGTTTAAACACATGAGTTTATACCATAAATATAACAACAGGATAGTAACAAATGAGTTTACACAGTAGAAGTGGCACATGTGACAACCAGGGAATAAAAACTGGCGGTTTGGTAACCGGGCTTACTGATGGTCCAAAATCACAAACCTGGCGGTTTTGTTTGGTTTAGCAAATTCAAATTTTGAATTTTGAATTTCGGTCGATTTTTAGCGAATTCCATCCGGTTTTCCTGGGATTTCCGGTAACCGACCGTTACGGTACCGCCTACTGATCGGAATTCCCCGGTACCGGGTTTTGTATCCCTGGACACAACCACTCAAGAGGACAATTGCAGCTCTACGCAGAATTCAGGCAAGCCATTCATACAGGGTACATAGTCTCCGAAAAATCATGGTCCTCCGGCAGACGTATTCATCCCCAGTTCTTGTTCTTTCTGTCTCAAAAGTTCTCGCGCTTCTTTCACGAGAACGGGAAAAAGAGGCTTCACAGGAACACCGTGGCAATCACGATCGGGTCCAGCGAAAAGCATACAGCTCTCGAGCCCAGCCATGGTCTCCGAGGCCTGTGACAGTGCGTCAATGATCTCCTCCTTCTCCTCGATCTCTTTGATGTGGCGATCGTGCGGGATCAATGATATAACCATCTCGCAGGTAAGCTTCTGAATTGCCAGGCAGGCCGGCGTGGCGTATCTGTTCTCTTCGACGATATCCTTGAGCTTCCCCACAAAATTTTCACAGGCGATCAGCTGCGCTAGCACGCTTGCAAAATCACCAGCGTTGAGGCATCTGGTACGAATCGCCGCGCAGAGCGAGAGCAACGCTGCTTGCAGCCTCCTGTCCTCGGATTGCTGCTTATGGCTTCGGGGAGTGGCATGCTCGTGTTGGTCACTGCCCCTTGGAGGTGGGTTCTCTATGTCCTGCCTTCTTGCTGCAGAAATGTTGCCTGCGCTTCTGCTACCTGCTTGTTCTTGTGTTTCTGTGTTTATTTGTAGCAACTCTTCAAGTACCTGCAATGATATGTGCACAGCTTCTTTTAGCTCAAGAATGTTAATAGTAAAACAAAAACTAGTGGCAGTTGGTGCTAGCTGAAGCTTAATTGCTTCAATTGGTTTACTACGGGTACACAGTGTGGTAACTGGAAAAACACAGAGAAAAAGCAGCAACCAATATGCGTGCAGGCGTACCTTCTTCAACGTGGTTTGCTTTACATAGTCGTTATCCAATGTACAATGAGTACACAGGTGCTTCAGGATCTCTGCTGCTCTTACCCTGCATCCGATCTTGATCTCTGTTTCCACATGCTCTGTTCCACTTGTGCTGCATATGACGGTCTTGATCTTGGAGCCCAGCATTTCAGTAAGACAATGGATCACGACACGTCCGCATCCTGTGTAGCTCCTGATAATCTCTGAATTACTTTGACTTCCCATGGACAGCATTGCCAGTGCTTCCCCAGCCTTCTCTTTAAGACGGCTCACAGTTTTCTGGGTTTGTTTCATCTTCTCTTCCATCCATTCGTCAGTAAGGAAGACCTGTAGCACCCGCTTAATAAAATGTTCTCTTTTTTCCCTAGCCAGACTTATAGACTCATCGAAAAATACTTGCGCAACAACCTCTATGGCGCGCGTCTGTAGCTCTAGAGTATTGCTGTTGATCTCCAGGCCCAAAACCACCTCCAAGTTTTTTACTGCGTTGCTGTTTTCTGCAATTTGGTGGCGCATCTTTTTGCCAGAGTCTCCAGGAGCTCCCATGAGCCGGCTCACCACTTTAAGTGATCCGTCAACTACCTTGATCCATGCGGCATTGATCTTGATATCTTCATCTAAATTGTCAGAACTCACAGGTGAAGTTATCTTCAAGAGCAGACCATTGGTCTTGTATATCTCTGTGCAGTTGTGTTGGTCGTGCGCTAGGTTTTCAAGGATTCTCAGGCCTTGCAAAATCAGGTCCTCATTAGTTCCAATCCTTGATTCTTGCTGTCTTGCGTAATACCTTTCATCCAATTCTGGAAATTGCGCATCATGCCAATGGTCAATTTATACACGAGCTTGTCGTCTTACAATCCAGGATTTTGTCTTTTTTCAATTTAACTTTTTAGTTACTCGCATTTATATCTGCGTCTTATTTCAATCCAGGATTTTGTCTGGTTGCTCTCAGTTGGAAAATGCAGGGCTGGTCTCTCAGTTGGAAAATGCAGGGCTACCATTAGTATGACAAGTGGGCTCGAGTAGGGAAGATACGCATTCTAATGCTCCTGGAAACCGAGCAAGATTCAGATCACCGGCAAGATGCGCCACAATCCTCGCGGCAAGCCCTCTGGTCTCTCTGTCAGCTGAGACTGAGATTCTCCAACCCAGCGTTCCAATAAGGGTTTCAATTCGGTGTCTCGGTGATCGAATCAGCAGTCGTCTTATGGGTATCCCCTGCTCAATCAACATGTTAAGCATCCTTGCTCCGCGGAGATAGTCATCCGGCAGTACGGAGTCCAGCAAGCCTGCGCCATATGTGATCAGATTCCACTTCTCAGTACACGCCGGGTCCTCCACACATTTGTATATGATATCTTTAAAGTATTTATCGACTAGTTCGTTGCTGAATCCGTGTCGTCGGCTGACAGACGCCACCACGTTTGGGCCAATAAAGCATTAATAAAGCACCACAAGATAAATATTGCACCTTGAGCCAGAGAGAGGAATAGAATATGTTCAGTGCCGGATTCAGGTTTGCTGCACCATCGGCACGGCCATAGTCCACCTTTCCTAGTCTTAGAAACGAGAATATAAAGCACAACCATGGCCCATAAGGACCGAGAATCAACACAGGGTAAGATATGACAATGGTAACGAAATATATTATTGCAGAACCGTTGTTATTGATTGCTTTCTTCATCGCGAAATATTCCTCCACTTGAGATAACGTCCAATTAAAAAAAAAACCCGAACTGGTCACCCCCTAAAGCATTGATCAACCTGTTAGCGCGGGACAAGACACAAGGTTAAAGAGGAGATTGAGAAGGAGCTCTTTGAAGGTGCACCAAATAACCTCTAATGAGGAGGTAACGAGGAGTAGACAGATCTGGTCCGTCAGTTGTTAGGGGTTAAATACATTAATATTCATTTAATACACCCTATGTTTAAGAATGTACGACGTTTTGAACATCGATACAGTCTCTAATATTCAACTTTGACCATTACTTTTTCATATGATTATGCTAATAAAAAATTACAAAATTATTATATTACAAAAATATTTATTATGACAAGTCTAATTATATTATTATCTTTTGACCTATCTAAATAGTTTTTTGAACATCGATCTGATCTCTAATATTCAACTTTGATCATTACTTTTTCATATGATTATGCTAATAAAAATTACAAAATTATTATATTACAAAAATATTTATTATGACAAGTCTAATTATATTATTATCTTTTGATCTATCTAAATAGTTTTTCATATATTATTAGTCAAATGTAGAAGTCTGACCGCACGTTTTCTAAAACGTAAGACATTGCTGAACGGATCAGCCAAAATCTAGCGGCGGATTGCACCACCTCATATGTTGTCGATTTACAGAGTATGGATATGGAGAGAGGAATATATACTGACCCGGCAGCCTGCACAAAGCTCATCATTGTGAGATACCAGAAGTCCTGCTTGTTCAGCATGGTGACGAAGCCGCCGAGGAGGACCACAGACGCCCACAGACGCGCCAGGGACCCGAGGCCTTTCATCCCCATCAAGATGTACGCCCTAATGACCGCGTACCTGTTCATGATCCTTACTTCCGGCAGCTGGGCAAGCTCCCGCTCGGTGAAAGTATCCACCTCATCTTCCACCTGGGATCGCTTGATTTTGTTCTGGCGAAAGCACCCTCCGCTGCTCTGCCCTGCTCCGGCAGCTTCCGCCATTGTTCTCCGTGCAGAGCTAGCGCTGGTTTTGTTGGAAGTTTTCCTTGTTTTAGCTCTGTTTGGTTTTTCCAGAGAAACGATCTGCTCGATCTCTTAAAACGCTCTTGGCTTTGAGTTTTGGACACTTTTGGCCCCACAGACAACCACAATTTCAAATATAGCCTTTCTACCATCAAAATTCCATTTCTAGCCCCCCTGAGCCCGTCTGCTGCGCCCCCGGACTGCAGCAAGCCGCCTACTACACCGCCACACCACAGCAGCCGCCTGCTGCGCTTCCCAGCTGCAGTAGCAAGCTGCTGCCCTCCCTAGGCGCAGCAGGTTGTGGTACTGTAGCATGTAGCAGGTTTTTCTTAAAAATTCATTTAAGAATATTTTTTGAAGGAATTTTCAAACATAGAAAATTACATCAAAAAATTGTGAGTTTTTTTGGGAAGCTTCCTGGTACAGTGTACTTGCTTGTGTAATTTTTTAAAATTTTTTATCTATTGTGATTTTTACTAGAAAATTCATTTAAGTATAATGATGGTAGGAATTTTCTAGTGAAAATCAAAATGGATAAATTTTTAAAAAATTATACAAGCAAGTAATCTATGCCAGGAGGCTCTGCAAAAAAAAAAAATCATAATTTTTTGACGTCATTTTCTATATTTAAAAATCCCTTCAAAAATATTTTTAAATAGATTTTTGAGGAAAACCCTTTACAGCTCTTGTGCTCTGATACCACAGACCTCTGCGGTGGAAAGCGCAGCACGGCGCGGCACGATGAGGCGACTTGCTGCCGTCTAGGGGCGTAGCAGGCGGGCTCAAGGGGTCAGAAATAAAATTTCTAATAATAGAAAGGCTATATTTGAAATTATAATTGTCTATAAAGCCTAAAGTGTCCAAAGCTCTTGGCTTTGGACCGTGGTACCTGCTGATCCCCTGTCCAACGTGACCCGCTACAGAGCTTGTCCTCCCGACGTGACCCGCTCCCGACGTGTTGGCTTCACGTGGTGCTGCTCCCTCGTGGCACCGCAGCGCCACGCCTCTGCTGCTTTCACTTAATCTCTCTTAGTTACTCAACTCTTTGTGAGCCACCTTAATCTTGTTTGGAGGTGTCTAGGGAGGAAAGGTGTCTAGACGACCAATTCAATTATAGCCCGTGGGACCCGCATGGGAATTTTGCCTTCGGTGCACTTCCATGCGTGAATCAACTTCGGAGATGTTTATGCTCGTGTGTCCCATCTCACCAAGAGATTGCACCAAGATTTGCCCGCACAGGAGTTGGTTGACCGAGCGATACCAGTAGTCGTTGCGGCCTGCGAGCCTTTTTCCTGGCCATTTTAATTACAGATAATAATTCTACCAGGTTATCATTGAGCAAAAGGAAACAAAGTTACACAAAAGCATCGATCAGATGTAACTACGAGGTGTATTCATTCTCTCTAAGCAAAAAAATAAAATAAAATAAGGTCATTCTCTCATAAAGTACTGCAAGAACTACATGGCATAAGAGATGAGACATGCACCGGACCCCTTTTTCTTATTTAAGACAAAAAAAAATGTTTACATGATTAAATCCTGCTCCAGCCAGGACTTGTGCATGTGGCTTGTAGTGTCACGTGACATTTGAACATTACCTTTTGTGCAGTCAAATCATGGAGGATGTAATCAGTTACTTGATGCTAATTAAGTTGTCTTTCTCTACGACATTGTGGTTGATTCATTCCACTTATCCTGGTTGATGGTTGTGTGTCTTAGCAGAATGCATTGTAATGCCTTACTTATTTTGAATGATTACTGTCATTATAGCAAAAATGCAAAACTAGTAAAAAAACAAATATACTTACTGGCTGCCTGTCTTAGGCTGCATGACTGTCAGCAATTCTTTAGTATTATCAAATATTAATTGATTTCCGGAACCCATATAACGGCAAGGTGTCTGTCGGTAATTTTTCGAGTAGGTGTTATACTGTTTGTTTGCAATACGATGTCTGTCGGTAATAAAATGTCTTCAAGAAATAGATTGTCTGTCGGTAATATAAATGTCTGCCGAAGAAAATCTGACCAACAGGTCTAACCTCGAGATGGGAAAAGGATGTCATCGGTAAAGACAATTGTGGACGGCTAGAACCACAGTAGACGGTGTCGTGAGCGTGTGTCGTGAAGTCATTCCCGACAGAGAATTTACTCTTAAAGGCCATTTTTTCTGCCAGAATGAGTGCCCTCGAAACTGTATTGTGGTGTAGTGTAAGATGGACGCATCATCTCACCCCTCTCTCTATATATATATATCTCTCTCCCTAAAACTATTGTTAGCTACTTTTACTTCAACCCTTAGCACCCCACCTATAGGTGCTAAAGTCAGATGTTTAGCTAAAGAAACGTTTAACTTTTCTGACCTTAGCACCAGTTTGCAATCTAGGCTTACCATCTACTCCTACATCGGTGCTAAAAACTTTCTATCATCTCTAGCATTGCTTTAGCACCAAGGGATGTCAATGCTCAAAGTGCTCTTAACTACAAACAGTTCTCGAATATAATTTGTACGCATCATAGAAAAAAAATCAACCGAACACACAACATGAATCCTCCTTCACCTCTAGGGTAACGAGTTCCTTAATTCTCTCGCGCGCAGTCTTTTTTTTCCCCCTTTCTCTCGCCCCTTGGGTTTTTACACTGCAAATATTTAACTCTCCGGAGAATTTATTTCCATAGCTTCGTTCCTCTTAAGAGCATGTACAATAGGCTTATGTCGGCTATCTATAACTCCTGTCATGTAGAATTTTTGCTAACATAGATGAAAGAGAATGAAGAGAAAGAAAGATACTGCATACAATCATGTAGTCGACTGTAGCACCAGAAACAAGAAAAGCATTAAAAGATTGTGTATTGTGTACAATCTTGTAACCGACTGTATCACCACAACTATTATATAAACTGTCTTTAGTGCTGTCTACAGGTGATATAAAAAATTACTATAGACAACAACTATCTGTATCATTATACATACCCTAAGTACTTTTGATTTGGTAGCCCGATCCAAGTGGTTTTTCTTTTCTAAAACAAGAATAATGATGGTCCCCCTTTTATTATTCAAATATCGAATCAAAGGGTATCCAAGTGTGCATGTCTATCTCTTATCTTACCCATTAATTATGCTTATCTTCGAATACCAAAAGTCAAAGCATTGTGATGAGCCGTGGACCGCATGCCCAGCTTGATTATTTAACACGGCACCAAACTGTGAATCTCGTAAGAGCATCTACAACAATTTATATCAGCTGTTACTAAGAGATTATCACATCAGTATTTAGGTGATGTCGAGGAAAGAAGGTGAGAAGAGAAGGTGAGGTTGTTTTTAGATGAAAAAACTATCAAATTGTTAATACCAAGACATAAGAAACAACCAAATACTCTATTAGAGACTTACTTATTAATTACCTAAAACGCATTTTGTGGGTTCTCTTGTCATAAAGCTAAATATCCACTTGATCATTTGTGCATCCGACTTTATTTTTGATATGATAAATGAGCTAAAACATGTAGGCTACAAAGTTGTACTTCATTATTGATCATAAAAAATCATGCACACTTGTAGCAATTAAAGTTTTAGACACAAGCTCAAGAAACAATATATTGGATGACTTATTTCTTTTATTAGATTGAATATTCTCTCTTCTCTTAGTAACAAACTAAGAAATAAACTATTGTAGATGCTCTAAATCTGAGAACAATTGCATCAAATCAAACCTCGTGAAACAATAATAGATCCATATAATCTATGACCAGGATGAGAGTGTGATCCAATTGAGCCACGACAACAGGCGGCACATAGGCTGCTAGGGATGTCATTATACGGTCCCTAAAACACAAATTTAGTCACTAATTTCTATTTTAATATAGTTATAAAATTCAATAAAATTGTGATACCATGAAAATATTTTTCAAGGCAAATCTGCACATATAGTTTTTATGTATTCAATCTAAATATTTTAAAAGATATTTATATCCAAAGTTTAGAAAGTTTGAGTGCATGTATCCCAACCAAAATGTCATTCTTTTGTGATTGGAGGGAGTAATATGCTATGTTAGTGTTGTCGGGGAGGCTACTGCAACAAATTGGACTGTCCATTTGGATAAAAAAAACTAGAACCTTTAGGAAACTCGTTCCAATTATATTGAAAAGAAACCAAACAACATAGTTTTATGGTGTTTTTTTTTTGGAGACCATGCAGTTATGATCCACACACCTTACAACAGATAGGACAAAGGACCATGTCGTAGATACACGTCTAGACAGTAAATTTGTAGGTACCCCGGTTGATTACGTCGATCCCGGGAGTGCGTAGGTGTTTCTAATGAAGTACAAGTGGCCTCAATATCACAATAGGTTCTATTTATAGGATGGAAAGGAGAAGAAGGTGAAGTTACATAAATGACTCTAATTTTAGGGCAATCCTAGGGTAACCTCGTCCTTTCCGATCAAGTTGGACCGCTTATGTTAGGCCCACCGATTGATATTATACTTACCAGTTACGTAGAGGGGCTTGATTACGAGACCAAAGATACACTTCATGTTGTCACACTCCGCCCCAATCTTCTATTGACGTACGTTGGTCCAACACTAGTGTAGTCGACGAACCGAGGGGACACTGGGAACCTCCTCCTCTAGGCGACGTCTCGCGGCAACCTACATAAAACCACCAGTATCTTCAGACCGAAAATAATGGGACTGACAACTAGTAAAGAACCGGCAACCAAGATTTACAGAAAGTATTCGACATTGTTCGTGCTCACACTCCGAACCATTTCCATCGTCAGACTCTCGCCCTCCAGTGCCTTCCTCTCCATCAGCGCCAGGATATCCTCAGAGGCTCCCAGGTCCTTGATCTCCGCTGTGAGATGCAGCGATCCATCTGCCGCAACTGCATATCCGGACAGAGCTGCCTCCATGTCTTCAACAAGTATAGTAGTTTAGTACCTTTCACATTAGTACCTGCAGACAAGACCAAATCGACCTCTGAAAGAGTTCGTTTCTCATTTTCCAGTTGGCCCAAAGAACAGCAGAGCTAATCGCATTTATCACTTTATTATTCTTATCACTAACCCACCATCGCGACACAGATTCCAAACTATTCCCATTGTCTTTACCGAGCAAATCAGACACTTCTAGCCGCATGGCTCTAGCAATAATACAATCAAAGAAGAGATGATTCACAGTCTCACTCTCATCACAAAATAAACAGGATTTATCATCAAGATTTTGGCTTTTACTTAGATTATCTCTGGTCAGAAGCTTGTTATGAGACAAGCCAGAGAAAAATATGAATATTCTTGGGGGTATAGACAAATTCCACACAGCAGGTAGGTAAACAAGAGTAACACTACTAAAATTTATAAGAAATAAGTCCATTTTACACTATCAAGTTTTCCCAAAAGTCTACTTAACCCTCTCAACTACAAAACCGGTTTTTTACCCCTCTACTATTTCAAAATCGGGTCAAATAACAGTCTGAGATGGTTTGGTTAGACTGTTTTGCATACATGGCATGAATGAGTCCATTTTACCTCTCAAAATTTTCAAAAAGTTCACTTAACCCCCTAAACTAAAAAACTGGTTTTTTTACCTCGTAGTATTTCAAAATCAGGTCAAATAACACCTGAAGTGGTTTAAGCGATGTGGTTCCTATATTTGTCATATATATATAGAGAGAGATGGGCTCACCTAGATGAATGTGTTCACCTTTTTGTCCATCTCCCTCTCCACATGATGCCACTGCCCCTCTTCTTCCCTAGCACTAGCACCAGCCGCTGCTCAACCTTGCACCCCGGCCGCCATGGGCCATCTCTAGGAGTGCCGCCAGCACCCCTTGACTCCCCCACGTTCCAAGGGATCCATTTTGGCCGTTGCCTTCTCCGGAGCCAAGCACGTCGCCTCATCTGTTCGATTGGTTCAAATGGACATATTCCTTATTTTTGGATTTCATTTTCAGCATGATTTGTAATTTTGGTTCTCCCAATGCAGATTGAATTTAGATTTCAAACGCTAGCTTCTCCAGGACCGCAGGAGCAGATAGGGATCAGTGCGTTCTTTTTCATCTGCAGTACACTGGCCAATGGGTTTGAGGCCGCAAAGACAAAGACGTCGGCAGGCCGCGCGCACAATGGCCTTCTGTTCAAGTGGATTACTGAGATCCTTGCACAATTGATGGTTTCTGATCTACTCTGTCTTTTGTATGGTAAAGCAGGAACGGCCGGACTGAGTCATACCAAAACACGAACGTGACAGTGCTTCGCTATATTATATATACTAGTAGCTCTGCACGCGCATTTGCGCCGAGACATTTAATAATGATATTTGCACAGCATGGTTATTCAGATCGCATAATAGAAAGCACAATTACTCGGATCTCATAATAGAGTGCAACAGAATCTAATAAAGAACATCTCATAGTTAACTATGACATTCGGGCAACACATAAATGAGTATATAGAGGACATACAACAAAAATATTGAAAACACCGCAACAAACAAGATTACAAAAGCATATGGGATGTTTAATGCTGTTGTATTACAAAAGAACACATGTAAACATCCAATCGAATCACGAGAACAACGCAACAAACAAGAATACAAAAGTATATATTGTATGACCCCAATTTTATAAACAGTAATTAAATGCTTTATGAACAGTAATGAGGTCTTTGTTCATAGAATTCTTATTCATTTCTACAATTTAGGCAGACATGTTACAAATTAAAACCTTCCTTTTGCCAAAAATCCCCAAAAGGACCATTTAAAGTCTTAAAGAATACAAGATAAAACTTGTATTATGACTGGGAAATGTTTTTATTAAAGCCTAGATAAATTATCTTGACTAAAAATGATTTTTGATTGCATTTTTAGAAATTATATGGACTTAAAGAAAAATAATTGTCTTTAAATAAATATTTTAGGCTAAAATAAATATTTATGTATTTTACAAAGTGATCATGTGGTTTTAAAAATTTATCTGGGAAGTATATCATCCCAGTAGCCTCCAGCAAAAATTTCACGATTTTACAAATTTATTTGCTATTTTTATAAGCCCAGTCAAACCTTTTAAGCTTTTGAATAGGTTTTGGTCAACTAAACCGGTTTGAATCCAAACCCTAGCACTGTAGCGACTCGAGCCTTGTGGTTGGGTCCAACCCGTGCATATGGTCGGCTCTGTCACGTTCAGCGCAAGCTCAAATCTCCTTGCGCGATATGAGCCGTCGATCTTCAATCGAGCAGGCGAGGCTATAACGCCCGCGAGTGTCCGCGTGTGTTTTAATCTCCGCCGTTGGATCTTGATCCAACGATCGAGATCGATGTGTGCAATCGGACAACTCGGAGCCCTTCTCAATCTCCACCGTTCATTCTCGATCCAACAACGCATCCCTTTTTGTTTTAAACTTAAAGCGCGCTTTTATCCGCCGTCGATTCAAATCCTCGGCTTTTCCTTTTTCGCGTGCTATTAAGGCCGCGCTCCTGCGGGCGTTAGATCTTCATCATGTGGTCCAGTTGGTGTATGCATTCGGACGACTCGGATCCCCTCACGATCTCGTAGTCCATTCTTGATCTAACCGCGTCGCTCGTTTCATTTTGAAATCAAAGGCGCGCGTTTATATGGGCCTTTGGATTTAAATCCTACGGCGCTCCTTTTTGACCGTGGGCCTTTAAAGCCCAAATTCGGTGGATCGTTGGATTTCAATCGTAAGGTCCATATGAGTGTATGCAATCGGACCATCCGGTTCATTTGTTTCATCTTGACCGTAGAAATCAAATCTAACGGTGTTGTGCCATCGCATCTAAAAGGGGTGACGTGTATCCTTTTAGTTGATCGTTGGATTCCAATCCAACATCCAGATTTGAAAGTGGATCTCAAGATTCCTTTGGGCCCCGTTTAAATCTCGATCGACCGATTGAGATCGTACGGCCCATATTTTAAGGTGCCGATTCAAATCTTTTAATCTCCCTATTTATCACAACCGCCATTTCGATCGGACGGTGATATTCTTAGAGCCTTTATGAAGCGTGCATGGTGAGAATGACAAGGGGACCCACATGTAAGAGTGTTCTTATCTTCTTCCCTCTCTCTCTGCGCGCAGATCTCTCTGTAAACAGAGGAGAGGATTTATCCCAAAGTTTATGCAACTAATTTTTGGGATAATTAGCCTAAATGGACACCTCATCAACTATAGATCTTTCCCTCTTGCCTGTAGCTCAACATCCATATTTAAACCCTAGCTTTTGTTCTTTATTACCATTGTTGACCATCAAGCTCATCCTCCATTGTTGTCCAGTGGAGTTTCTTGCTCTGTTCTTTGTTTGTCCATCCCAAGAACTGGTTTTACCTTGCACTAAGGTTTTAACCTCTTTGTAGGTTAAAACCGAAGGTATCTCTCTGTGAGCAAAATCAACTTTCTTAACTTTTGGTGTCTTTCCTTTCTTGTAGCTAAAACCTAGTTTTTAACATCTTGAGCATCTTAAGGACCTTAGAAGTGCTGTGAATCATTCTTTTGAGCATCGTAGCTTTAACTTGCTCTAAACGAAAAGTTGATGTTATAACTTTTGGTTTTCCATGTCATTTTCAAGACCTAGGGTTTCTCCTGTCAACTTGTTATCCTAATTAGGTTTAGACCAAACCCTAGTGGCATAACAAGTTATTCTTTAATCCTTGTTATCATCTATTTAGGTTGATAACATAAATTTACCTCTCATTTTCTTTTGTCGGCTCAGCAGACAAAATAGGTTTTACTTAGCTCTTGAAATCTAATCGATTAGGGTTAGCTTAAGGTTAGCTTTGGGTATTAATTGTCCTAAAAGATCATGCTAAGTTTCATTTATGAACTTTTGCATGTTCTATTTTCCTTTTTCAGCGCAATCTCTCCGGTTTGGTTCTTTTAAAATCAAAGCGAACTTTGCACTAAACTCTAGCTTGTCTTTTGAAAGCAGTAGACTATATTATGGGTTGTTATCACTATTATGGGTAGTTATGGCTTAAGCATCACATTAATCATGCATTTCAGTTGATCATGCATATTTCTTCCATTTTGGACTTATTGCCGTTTTGGTATTTATTGGGTCTTATTGCTTCTTTTAGAATCTGTTCTCATGAAGCAATTGAATATATTCTGAGCAACCTGAACTCCACATGAGAGGTTTATTATTATCAAGGCAAGCATCCTCTTTGCACCATGTTGATCCCAAATTTTATACATTAGATTTTCTAAATCCAGTGATAATTGTGCATGCTATGTTTCGAAAATACAAAGTGTGACCTGTTAGTAGTTAGTTATGACCTAACATGAAGGATTACCTCAATTGTCACCATACACTCAACCTTAGCATAGTACTGTATATTATAACATATATTTTCAGTTTTGACTTAGACATGCAGTCTAGAGATTTTAGAGTTTGACAAGCATATCTTGTCAAACATGGGAATCACCAATAAACTTTTGTTATTTTGAACTCTTTGTCCAGTTTCTTTAAATCAAACTTGAGCTTCATATTTAAATTGATCTGGACAAGAGGAAGCTAGTGATGGTGCTTTTGTGCACGAGATTGGGTTTTGTGGTGGACTTGTCCGGGTTAATTAAGGACCGAACTCTGATTATTCAATTCAAGTCCCCCACGTACTTCCACATGCACGATGTATGGGTATTGTTTGGTTAAGTAAAATGTTAAGACTATTGAGTTGGAAACAGGAGAGTAAGAATATGTGTATTGACATTGTATGGCATAGATGCTTTGGTCGATGATTGCGTTGTATGCCATGTGAGCTTGTATGTCGATGATAAGATGTTCTTAGAAGGGTGAGGCGTATATGTGCTCCGTAGCATATACGATACCTTAATGGTGCCGATTGCATCCTAATATGGGTAGTGAGCCCGATTCGCATTTAATTGTTTGGATCGGCATTCGGCGCAACATGTGTGCCGGTTAGCGGATGCTATCGATCGTTGTTTAAGCGGGATCGGTTCACACATGGGGGTCCAACTCAATAGTGTTAGCTTGTTGAAAAATACCAAATCTTAGTTTCCCGGTCGGCATACCAAAGGAAGTATGTCATCATTCGGAGGCATCCCGAAGGCAACGGGCTAGCTAAGTCATGTGGGTAAAGATGTACACCCTGCGAGGTATAAAGCGTTCGAATAGCCGTGTCACGGTCATGGACGATAACTTGAATTGATGTCACTGTATAGAAGTTTTGATTTTCAAAATCTGGTTTGGTTTTTGGTGTGCATGAGGGATTCATGCAGCTTTATCACATTACAATTATGTCATTTGCTTACTGTTTTAGTTAAACTTTGATTTATTAAATTGCTTTATCCAAATTTAGTACTTGTAGGTTAAGATGTATCGCTTTATGCAAATTTGAACCTTTATGCCTTCTGTTGTAACCTTATGCATATATAAATTCTACTCCTTTGGGTAGGCTCTAATCAACACTTTCTTTTATTAGTTTGTGTAAGACTTGTGAGTACCTTCCGTACTCAAGGTGCTATCACCTATTGTTGCAGTGAGGCGGTTTTCTTTATGAAGTACCGTTAGCGCCGATCAAGGTGGCGCTAACGAGTAACGCTACTTCTTTCCTCCACGCAATTGCTGCGGGTGTATGAGGCCATTGGTGGACTTTAATATTTTGTCTTTGCTTCATTGTTAAACTTTTGAAGTGACCAAGTCACTTAATATTGTAGTATTAACCGAATGATGTAAACTTATGTTTAATTATGCAAATGTATGACTTGTATGTGTATGATGCAATGTTGTTGAAGGATATATATATGCAATGGTCGTTGATCCAGGAACCATTGTGAGATATATATATATCAGGGATCTGTTTATTGGAGTTGTTACTTGTTAAATTTATATCTTTAGCATGATCTTTAATTAAGGGACAATCTGTTCCTTCATTAATAATTGTGCTCTGATGTGAATTTAATTAAGTACATTGCAATAATCCGGCGCCACAGCGTTAGTATCGAGCATCGTTACTGTAGGTTAGAAGTAGCATGGCCGAGGTTATTAGAGAGTCTTACGATAAAACTATTTTCAAGCAGTAATGTATTTTCGAAAGCTTAAGAATGACATCTTTTATTTCTTATCTTCCTTAATATCAATTCTTGCCCACTTTTACATTGGTTTATTTAAAGTGAATTGTTTCTTACCTTGTCCTTTTGTCCATAGATGAGTGAGTGGTACTTGGTCAAGGAGACCGTGAGGATGTTGATGGATTTCAGTCTTACTTCGGGACATGATGTGGCGAGCCAATTTCACCTATAAGCCGGAGTACGCCATCTATCGACGAGACCGAGGACTAGGGATGGAGGAGTACCGTGCCTTCATCAACGTCATCGCTAGGCATGTAGCTGGCAGTGTTCCCTACTGTGTCCAAGCACTTGCCACCTCTGAGGCTATGGCGGTTCAGGAAGTCGCAAGTAGGATGATGAGCCTTCTTCGTCATGATTTGTGAATTGTCTCAACCACCCTATGACCACTTCCGAATCAGGTCCTACCTCGAAGTGAGCATGTTCGCTGAGATACGATTTGGCGAAGACCCTCGGTGCGACGGTTGGCGAGGATGGTCCGCATCATGGACCAAATCCATCGTTGTCTTGTGAGGAGTTATGGGAGACTCGGCATCGCCTTAATGAGGCCGGAGTACACTTCTTGGAGTCAACATGAACGCGTTCCTGCATAGCGTGCTTTATGGTGACAACGAGACCTCTCCAGCTCTTCTGCACCACCTCTTTATCGACTTCGAGTGGCGGGTGCGTGCTGTTTATGGACAAGTCGTCAAGCCGGATGATGCGAGATTTCCTCGCACTCTGCGATTGCACCTCTGGAGGTCATCGACCCTTGTTGGGTTCCCGAGGCGTCTCATTAGCCCGTTGGATCCTGTTGATACTGGTTCCCCTGGAGCTCATCTTTTGAATGAGTTCCCGGTGAACTTTAACCGGGATCTTTACGCTAGCACCTCGACGATGAACCCTCGCGGTTGAGTGTCTTTCGGTTTAGTAGTTGCCCTTAAATAAATTGTATGTAATAGGGCAGTAGTATTTTGTACAAAGTATGTAAGTTTGACTTTTGGGGTTGTAATATGACCTTTATGGCCAATTCTGATGTGCGGCTGGGACCGAAATCTTTTTGTTGTTTATATAAAGTTTCTGGTTTTGGTGTTGATTTAAGTGCATGGCATAGCATGATGCATTATATGTATAGTATTTGTTTCCTTTCTAATTTCAATCTTGTTTGTGTTTGCAGTATATCCTTGTTATGTTGTTAACCATGATGTGTAACAGGATGACAGACCTACTACTCGTCGCGCCAAGCGCAACAAGGGAAGGCATGTCGACTCCGTGCCTCATTCTCGGGAGGGCCGTGAACCTTCCAGATTCTCGAGGTCCGCAAGGTGGTCCTCGGGAAGAGGAGCTTCCTCCACCACCTTCGATGGCGATGTGCTCATGCAAATTGGCGCAATCGAATGGACGACAGCGCATCTTGGGCGATTGCGCGCAACACTTCTTCCTGTTGCACCGGTGTCGAGCGAGAGGTCACCATGTGCGGGCGGTCTTGCGACTTTCGGCGGACTAACCCACCGGTGTTCTCTAGCTCAGGGATCCCATGGAAGCGAGGGCGGCCGGACCATTGAGAAGAAGCTATTAATTGCTCGATGCTCGAAAGGGAAAAAGTTCTCTTCGCGATTATCGACTTGATGGCCCGGCTAGCATATGGTGGGATAATTTCTGGCCATTCGACTGCTGGACATGTCCCTACTTGGGATGAGTTCGTGGAAGCTTTTGCGAAGCTCATATTCTGAGGGTCATGATGATCAAGCAACAAGAATTTCGCTCTCAAGCAAGGCGAAAGTCGGTGACCGAATATCGCATGAGTTCAACTTTCTTGCGGAATCGCCCTTGATGATGTTTAGTGACCTTCGTCGTCGAAACCGGTTCTTGAATAGGTTATCGAAGAATTGCGGATGGTGTAGCTTTGCATGACTTCGAATTTCTCTCATTTGGTCAACAAAGCAATTGTGGCCGAGTAAGAGCAAGGCGTGGAGGAGTCACATAGCGGCAATGGACTTCTCGATTTATTCTTGGTGGCGCTCACCAAGGCCTCGCATGTGGTACCTAGACCACGCGAGCACCGGCTCCATTGCACCAAGGCGGCGGTGTTTGCCTCGCCCATCCTCTTCCACTAATCAACCAAGGCCTAGTGGAAGCCGGCCACCATCTGTTGTGGCTGTCAGGCCAGGGGTTATATGCTACCATTGTGGCCGCCCAAGGCATTTTGCCAATCAGTGTTATGTCAGGGCTCAGGGAATACCACCTATTTCACCTTCCCGAGCCAATGTGCGTCCTGCACCACCTTCCCGAGTCGTGGTCAAGCGACCTGTTTGGTTCGGCGGGTGAACAGATTCATCTGGAGAAGCGGTATGTCTCTGAAGTTGTTCTTGGTATGCTCCTAGTTAATTTCAACCTTGCAAGCTTATTTTATTTGATTAGAGTATCCCATTCATTTGTTAGTAGGCAGTTTGCTACTCAACATCATTTTCTGGTGCATCATCTTCATCCACCTCATATCATCCATTCACCTGGATCAGCCTTTATGACTAATCAAGTCTGCCGTAATGTCAATATAAATATTGAAGGGTAGACTTTTGGGTGATTTGATTGTGATAGATTCTAAAGGATAGATGTTATCACGGAATGGATTGGTTATCCAAGCACCTTGGGAAAATTAATTGTGCTCACAATTCCATTTCTTTAACTAATAAAGCGGCAATTGATCGTTTTTCAATCGAGGACAATGGGTTCTCACCTTTGTGCTCACTGGTGATACTACTCCTTCTTTGGAGTCGGTACCAATTGTCTGTGAGTATGTTGATGTCTTTCTGAAGACCTTCCGGTTTGCCACCGGATCGGGAGGTGGAATTTGTTATTGAACTCGTTCTGGGCTGCTCCTATATCCGAGTCCTTATCGAATGCCGAGTCAACGAGTTGGTTGAATTGAAGAAGCAACTCGGAGAATTGCTTGACAAAGGATTTATTCGGCCGAGTTCCTCACCTTGGGGATGCCGGCAATCTTTGTCAAAAGAAGGACAACACTTTACGGATGTGTGTGGACTATCGTCCAGTTAAATGAGGTCACTATCAAGAACAAGTATCCTTTGCCTCGCATTGATGATCTTTTGATCAATTGGTTGGAGCCCAAGTCTTTTCAAAGATTGATTTGCGATCGGGCTATCATCGGATCAAGGTTAGATCGAGGACATCCTAAAACAGCTTTCTCTACTCGTTATGGTTTATGCAGTACCTTTGTGTATGTCCTTTGGTCGACCAATGCTCCACTTATTTCATGAACCTTATGAATTCGGTGTTCATGGACTTCTTGGATAAGTTCGTTGTCGTGTTCATTGACGACATCCTTATTTATTCTAAGTCGATAAGGACCATGAACAACATTTGCGACTTGTGCTAGAAACACTTGTCGGCATCGATTGTATGCTAAGTTTAGTAAGTGTGCTTTACGGCTTAGGGAAGTTGCGTTTACGGGACATGTGTTGTCGAAGGAGGTATCATTGTTGATCCAAGCAAGGTACAAGATGTACTAAATTGGAAGCCTCCCAAGAGTGTCTGAGATCCGAAGTTTTCTTGGACTTGGGTTATTACATGTAGGTTCATTGAAAATTTCTCCAAAATTGCTAGACCTTTGACTCGACTTTGCGAGAAGAGAAGAAATTTGAATGGTCACTAAATGTGAAGAGAGTTTTGACACGAGAACTCTCTTGACTAAAGCTCCAGTTCTTACTCTTAGGATATTCATAAGAACTTTGACATCTATTGCGATGCATCTCGCCATGGACTTGGTTGTGTGCTTATGCAAGAAGGCCGAGTTGTGGCATATGCATCTCGTGATTCGCCCTCATGAAGTTAATTATCCTACTCATGATTTGGAATTGGTTGCGTGGTCCATGCATTGAAGATTTGGCGACATTACCTTCTTGGTGTCGTTGTGAGATCTATCTGAGATCATAAACTTGAAGTACATATTCACTCAATCTGATTTGAATATGAGACAAAGAAGATGGCTTGACGATCAAGAACTACGATATGGGTATTCATTATCACCTGGTAAAGCCAATGTTGTGGCGGGCGCTTTAGCGAAAGTCACGGTGCAAGCGCACATTTTCCTACCTGCTGACCAGGACTTGTGTCTGATTTTCAGCGCTTAAGTCTTGACTTGGTGGAAAAGGTTTTCTTGCTGCATTACAAGTGGAGCCGACATTAGAATCTCAGATTCTTGAGGCCCGAGAAACCCGATGCCGAGGTGGCGAAATTAAGGAGAACTTGAAGCGGGTAAAGCCAATGAATTTTACGAAGATGATCGCAGTGCGATTTGGTATCGCATATCGTTTGAGTGGTACCTGTGATCCTCATCTAAGAAGTCTAATTCTTAGAGGCTCATAATTCAAGTTTTCTCTACATCTGGAAGTACCAAGATGTATCAGGATTTAAAGAAAATATTTTGGTGGAGTCAAATGAAGAGGCAAATTGCTCAGTATGTTGCTGAATGCGATATTTGCCAAAGGGTTAAAGCTGAACATCTGAAACCAGCTGGTACCCTTCAGCCTTTGCCTATTCCACAGTGGAAGTGGGAAGAGATCGGTATGGATTTTGTTACTGGTCTTCCCAAGACCTCTAATGGGTCTGATGCCATTTGGGTAATTATCGACCGTTTGACAAAAGTGGCTCATTTCATTCCGGTCAAAACCATCTTTAGTGGCAAGCAGCTAGCAGAGCTTTATATTGCTAGAATTGTTTGTCTTCATGGTGTTCCCAAGGTCATTGTTTCTGACCGTGGCCCTCAGTTCACTTCCCACTTTTGGAATTGTCTTCATCAGGCTATGGGAACTGAACTCTCTTTCAGTACTGCTTATCATCCTCAAACTAGTGGTCAAACTGAAAGAGTGAACCAAGTGATGGAAGATCTTCTTCGAGCCTATGTGTTATCTTATAGCAAAGACTGGGAGAAATCTTTGCCATATGTGGAATTTTCCTACAATAATAGCTACCAAGCAAGTATTCAAATGTCACCTTTTGAAGCCTTGTATGGGAGAGCTTGTAGGACCCCATTGAATTGGTCCGAGTCTGGTGAAAGATCATTCTTTGGTCCAGACTTGGTAAAGGAAGCTGAAGAGCAAGTTCGCCTGATTCGAGATTGCTTGAGAACTGCACAGTCTCGTCAGAAGAGCTATGCTGACCATCGTCGTCGTGAATTAAGCTTTGAGGTAGATGACCATGTCTATCTTAAAGTGTCACCCATGAAGGGTACTCATCGTTTTCAGGTAAAAGGGAAGCTCGCACCTCGTTATATCGGACCCTTCCGAATCATTGCCAAGCGGGAGTGTAGCTTATCAACGGAACTACTCGAATCCCTCTCGAGTGATGCATGATACTTTTCATGTGTCTCAATTGAAGAAATGCCTTGTGTTCCTATTGAGGCAACGCTTATGAGCATCTTAATCTCCAACTTGATCTTTCCTATCAAGAACAACCAATGCGTATCCTCGACACAATGGAGCGGGACAAGAAATCGTCTTGTCAAGTTCTTGAAAATTCGATGGGCTAATCATTCAGGAGGAAGCCACTTGGGAAAGCGCGAAGATCGATGCGATTGAGCACCCCCATCTTTTGTTGTTTAGTACTTTCTTTTGAATCAAGAAAGGAAAGTTTAAACAAAGGAATGTAAACAAAGATGTAATAATAACACTATGTTGTTATGTAAATTTCTTCTTTGTTATCTTTGAAGGAAATCAAGATAGCGGATGTTGAATTTCCTTATCAATCATTTCAGTTCACTTCTTCCTAATCTTTAACTTTGTTCCAAATCTAGGGACGAGATTTTCTTAAGAAGTAGGTTTGTAACAGCCCAATTTTATAAACAGTAATTAAATGCTTTATGAGCGTAATGAGGTGTTGTTCATAGCATTCTTGTTCATTTCTACAATTTGGCGACATGTTACAAATTAAAAACCTTCCTTTTGCCAAAAATCCCCAAAAGGACCATTTAAAGTCTTAAAGAATACAAGATAAAACTTGTATTATGACTGGAAATGTTTTTATTAAAGCCTAGATAAATTATCTTGACTAAAAATGATTTTTGATTGCATTTTTAGAAATTATATGGACTTAAAGAAAATAATTGTCTTTAAATAAATATTTTCGGGCTAAAATAAATATTTATGTATTTTACAAAGTGATCATGTGGTTTTAAAAATTTATGCAGGAAGTATATCATCCCAGTAGCCTCAACAAAAATTTCACGATTTTACAAATTTATTTGCTATTTTTATAAGCCCATCAAACCTTTTAAGCTTTTGAATAGGTTTTGGTCAACTAAACCGGTTTGAATCAAACCCTAGCCTTTGTAGCGACTCGAGCCTTGTGGTTGGGTCCAACCCGGTGCATATGGTCCGGCTCATCACGTTCAGCGCAAGCTCAAATCTCCTTGCGCGATATGAGCCGTCGATCTTCAATCGAGCAGGCGAGGCTATAACGCCCGCAGCCGTCCACGTGTGCGTTTTAATCTCCGCCGTTGGATCTTGATCCAACGATCGAGATCAGTGTGTGCAATCGGACAACTTCGGAGCCCTTCTCAATCTCCACCGTTCATTCTCGATCCAACAGCGCATCCCTTTTTGTTTTAAACTTAAAGGCGCGCTTTTATCGGGCGTCGATTCAAATCCTCGACTTTTCCTTTTACCGCGTGCTATTAAGGCGCGCTCCTGCAGGCGTTAGATCTTCATCATGTGGTCCAGATTGGTGTATGCATTCGGACGACTCCGGATCCCCTCACGATCTCAGCCGTCCATTCTTGATCTAACCGTGTCGCTCGTTTCATTTTGAAATCTGTAATATCCCGGAAGTGAGTTAAGATTTGAATCGAGAAGATTAATTTTTATTTGGGAGAGGTCGATTATTCGGGAAGGATCAAGCGGAACGTCGGGAGGGACTAATTGGATTGTTGTCGTCTGCAGTTTTAGAGAAAGAGAGCAATTTGGTGGCAACTTGGGCTGGGCCATGGCCCATCTCGGGTGGCCGACCAGGGGCTCCTCCCCAAACCTAGCCGACTCCCCCCCTCCCCTTTCCTCCTCCCACTCCCAACAGGCCGCCCCTCCCCTCTCCCTCTCCACCTCCCTTCCACCCTCCCTTGCCCCTCTCCATCTCCCCACCTCCATTCTTGCTGTCCAAGGAGGAGAGGAGCTCCTGCAGTCGGCCAAGGAGGGAAGAAGAAGGAGAAAGAAGAGAAAGAAGGAGAAAAGAAGAGAAGAAGGAGAGGAAGAGAAGGAAGAAGAGGAGAAGAAGGGATCCGCAGCGAAGCGTGGTGTTCTTCATCCCGCTGCGTGCTCTCTTCGTTTCGGCAAGGGTAACCCGTGGTTCTTTGCTCTAGGTCAATTTCTAGTTGTCTAATTTTCGGATGTCAGTTCGTCGATATTCTGCAGCAGTGAAGTTTGTCGGTTTTGATTAGGTTAGAGGCGATTTGGGTCTGGGTGTCTCCTAGAAAGTTGTAGCTATCGTAGTTACCTTTCATTTCCGACAAGAATCAAGTCATTCGGACTTCAGTAGCTAAAGTTATGAATTTATTAGTAATTCTGTGTTTCTGGAGAGAAGCAGATTTGCTAGTGTTGGTTAACCTGATAGAAGCGCATATTTAGAGGGGTTTCCAGAGGTCTCACCATAACGAAAAATGAGGCTAATCCTCTTAGCTTTCAGGAAGCTAAAGATCACTGAATTCGGACGAACGTAGAAAGTTATGATAATTTCTTTGTCGCTGTCCAGAAACCCGACGTGAAATGTTTGCTCTGATTAATTAGATTGGTAGGTCTGGTAGATGGCCGAATCAGAGGTCTCCCCAACTAAGTTTATTTAGACATTTCAATTACCTTTTCAGATTGTCCAAGATCATCCTATTTGGACTCCTGAGCAGAAAGTTATGTATTTTGAAGTCTGCTGTCCGCAGTGACCGATCGCTAGAAATTAGAAAAGCTAGGCGTGATAAGAAGATTAGCGATTTCGATTGTAATGTGATGTATGATTTTGGTCCAGTATGATATTCTTAGTTTGGGGTTATCTTCTTGTCCAGGTGTGCAGCGAGATCCCAAGGGCAGCACCCACTTCGCGTCGCGTTCTGCGGTTGAGGCAAGTATTCGGTCTATGTGTAGAATTGGTTGCATGTCATGATTGGTTGGTGTATTGTTCATCAATGCCATGTGAATGTGTTGTGGAGATGATTCTAGTTGTGTTGATGCTTGCGAGTTATGTTTAAGGTTCCTTCATGATGCTAATGTTTACATACCCTGACTACATATTGAGTTATGATATTGAAAATATGATGTTGTAGTATTTATGCATGTTGGAGCATACCGAGGCTTGGTCACGTGGTGACCAAGAGTTTTTTTGTTGAGGTCCCTGTCATTGTAATGACAGAGCTTGAGGATCCGCATTCATGGAATGTGGGCAATGGATCTGAGGTCCCGTCATTGTGATGGCGGGCAAAGGTCTATACATGTGATGTATAGGCTCTGTCCCCTGTGCGGAGAGCGCGAGCATGGGTAATCATTGACGGATGAGTACCCGCATTCTAGAGTAAAATGCGGCGAGATAAAGATCAAAGTGTGCATAGCATTATCATCATGTAAATATTTGAAATGTCTTAACGGTGTTGAATAAAGTTGTTTTTAGATGTTATGTCTATGTGAATGTTGCAACCTTGTTGATACTTCTTTGAGTCGTATGGCTCACCCTTGCTTTGTTTTGTTATAGGTACTTACAGCAAGAAACGTCATGCATGGGAGGGTAGGCATTGGAAAGCACGCACTACCTCACCACATTTATGCAATTGCTATTTAGTTTCACCTCGGAATAAATAACTGTGTGGAGACTATCTTTGGATGTTTTATGATGTTGGTTGTTGGATTATTCATAGTCATGAGAATGATGTTAATTGTTTACAATCGTTAGATTATTTCATATGCTTGAAAGATTTGGATTATAGAAATAATAATAAATGCCATGGTCATCTGTTAATACCTCGATTTTGTTGTTCATACAAAGGAAGTTCTGTCGAAAAATTTATAGAATGTTCTAGTTGGTTTAATTCTTGTAATATTCTAGGCTCATGTGGAGCTGGGGTGTTACAAAATCAAAGGCGCGCGTTTATATGGGCCTTTGGATTTAAATCTCTGGCGCTCCTTTTACCGTGGGCCTTTAAAGCCCAAATTCGGTGGATCGTTGGATTTGAATCGTAAGGTCCATATGAGTGTATGCAATCGGACCATCGGTTCATTTGTTTCATCTTGACCGTAGAAATCAAATCTAACGGTCTTTGTGCCATCGCATCTAAAATGGGTGGCGTGTATCCTTTTAGTTGATCGTTGGATTCCAATCAACGTCAGGTTGAAAGTGGATCTCAAGATTCCTTTGGGCCCGTTTAAATCTCGATCGACCGATTGAGATCGTACGACCCATATTTTAAGGTGCCGATTCAAATCTTTTAATCTCCCTATTTATCACAGCCGCCCATTTCGATCGGACGGTGATATTCTTAGAGCCTTTATGAAGCCTTGCATTGAGAATGACAAGGGACCCACATGTAAGAGTGTTCTTATCTTCTTCCCTCTCTCTCTGCTGTGATCTCTCTGTAAGAGGAGGATTTATCCCAAAGTTTATGCAACTAATTTTTGGGATAATTAGCCTAAATGGACACTTCATCAACTCTAGATCTTTCCCCTCTTGCCACTGTAGCTCAACATCCATATTTAAACCCTAGCTTTTTCGTTCTTTGTTACCATTGTTGACCAAGCTCATCCTCCATTGTTGTCGGTGGAGTTTCTTGCTCTGTTCTTTGTTTGTCCATCCCAAAGCCGGTTTTACCTTACACTAAGGTTTTGACCTCTTTTGTAGGTTAAAACCGAGTATCTCTCTGTTGAGCAAAATCAACTTTCTTAACTTTTGGTGTCTTTCCTTTCTTTGGTAGCTAAAACCCTAATTTTTAACATCTTAAGCATCTTAAGGACCTTAGAAGTCTCTTGTGAATCATTCTTTTGAGCATCGATGGCTTTAACTTGCTCTAAGCGAAAAGTTGATGTTATAACTTTTCGGTTTCCATGTCATTTGAGAGACCTAGGGTTTCTCTGTCAACTTGTTATCCTAATTAGGTTTAGACCAAACCCTAGTGGCATAACAAGTTATTCTTTTAATCCTTGTTATCATCTATTTAGGTTGATAACAGAAATTTACCTCTGTTTTCTTTTGTCGGCTCAACCGACAAAATAGGTTTTACTTTAGCTCTTGAAATTTAATCGATTAGGGTTAGCTTAAGGTTAGCTTGGGGTATTAATTGTCCTAAAAGATCATGCTAAGTTTCATTTATGAACTTTTGCATGTTCTATTTTCCTTTTCAGCTAAATGCATCAGGTTTGGTTCTTTTAAATCAGAAAGCGGAACTTTGCACTAAACTCTAGCTTCTGTCTTTTGAAAACAGTAGACTATATTATGGGTTGTTATCACTATTATGGGTAGTTATGGCTTAAGCATACTGTTAATCATGCATTTCCAGATTGATCATGCATATTTCTTCCATTTTGGACTTATTGCCAGTTTTGGTATTTATTGGGTCTTATTGCTTCTTTTAGAATCTGGTTCTGCTGAAGCAATTGAATATATTTCTGAGCAACCTGAACCTGCAACAGAGGTTTATTATTATCAAGGCAAGCATCCTCTCTGCACCATGTTGATCCCAAATTTTATACATTAGATTTTCTAAATCCAGTGACAACTGTGCATGCTATGTTTCTGAAAATACAAAGTGTGACCTGTTAGTAGTTAGTTATGACCTAACATGAAGGATTACCTCAATTGTCACCATACACTCAACCTTAGCATAGTCATATATTATAACATATATTTTCAGTTTTGGCTTAGACATGCGTCTAGAGATTTTAGAGTTTGACAAGCATATCTTGTCAAACATGGGAATCACCAATGAACTTTTGTTATTTTGAACTCTTTGTCCGGTTTCTTTAAATCAAAATTGAGCTTCATATTTAAATTGATGCGGACAAGAGGAAGCTAGTGATGGTGTTTTTGTGCGAGATTGGGTTTTGTGGTGGACTTCTCCAAGGTTAATTAAGGACCGAACTCGATTATTCAATTCAAGTCCCCACGTACTTCCACATGCACAGTGTATGGGCGCTGTTTGGTTAAGTAAAATGTTAAGACTATTGGGTTGGAAACAAGAGAAGTAGAGAATATGTGTATTGACCTTGTATGGCATAGATGCTTTGGTCGATGACTGCGTTGTATGCCATGTGAGCTTGTATGTCGATGATCGGATGTTCTTAGAAGGTGAGGCGTATATGTGCTCAGTAGCATATACGATACCTTAATGGTGCCGATTGCATCCTAATATGGGTAGTGAGCCCGATTCGCATTTAATTGTTTGGATCGGCATTCTTGGCGCAACATGTGTGCCCAGTTAAGCGGATGCTGCTCGATCGTTGTTTAGCGGGATCGGTTCACACATGGGTGTCCAACTCAATAGTGTTAGCTTGTTGAAAAATACCAAATCTTAGTTTCCCGATCGACATACCAAAAGTATGTCATCATTCGAGGCATCCAGAAGCGCAGACTAGCTAAGTCATGTGGTAAAGATGTACACCTGCAGGTATAAAAAGCTATTCGAATAAGCGTGTCCACGGTCATGGACGATAACTTGAATTGATGTCACTGTATAGAAGTTTTGATTTTCAAAATCGGTTTCGGTTTTAGTTGATGCATGATTCATGCCTTTATCTATTACAATTATGTCATTTGCTTACTGTTTTAGTTAAACTTTGATTTATTAAATTGCTTTATCCAAATTTAGTACTTGTAGGTTAAGATGTATCGCTTTATGCAAATTTGAACCTTTATGCCTTCTGTTGTAACCTTATGCATATATAAATTCTACTCCTTTGGGTGAGGCTCTAATCAACACTTTCTTTTATTAGTTTGTGTAAGACTTGGTGAGTACCTTCCGTTACTCAAGGTGCTATCACCTATTGTTGCGAGTGAGGACGGTTTTCTTTATGAAGTACCGATTAGCGCCGATCAAGGTGGCGCTAACTAGAGTGCGCTGCTTCTTCTCCTCCACGCAATTGCTCTGCGGGTGTATGAGGCCATTGGTGGACTTTAATATTTTGTCTTTGCTTCCATTGTTAAACTTTTGAAGTGACCAAGTCACTTAATATTGTAGTATTAACCCGAATGATGTAAACTTATGTTTAATTATGCAAATGTATGACTTGTATGTGTGTATGATGCAATGTTGTTGAAGGATATATATATGCAATGGTGGGTGATCCTGAGAACCATTGTGAGATATATATATATCAGGGATCTGTTTATTGGGTTGTTACTTGTTAAATTTATATCTTTAGCATGATCTTTAATTAAGGGACAATCACTGTTCCTTCATTAATAATTGTGCTTTCTGATATAGAATTTAATTAAGTACATTTGCAATAATCCAGTAGCCCACATCGTTCCTACAAAATGTTAGCAAGCGGTGGCAAAGAAATAGAAAACTTTACAAATTGAAGGTGATTTTGCCATCAAATCAGCAAAGGTATATTTTCGTAGTGTTTAGTTTGTAAATCAATTTTCGTGAAGTATATAGTAGAGTTATTCATATAATCAGATTTTAATCGGCGATAGCAAATTCATCTATACGGGTGAAAAGATTTGTAAGTTCTTCCATCTTTAACATCATTATTGTTGTCAATACTAGATGGTGCAATAAGAAGCGAATATATAGGTATTGGATGATCAACAAAATTCAGCACAAGAAATTGTTATTCAAAATAGCAAGCCTCAATTCATCCATGTTATCACAAGTTATGCATATTGATATACAAAAATTGATTGTGTACATAATCTCAATTAAATTAAACTTATATCCAAGGGGTGTAGGCACTAAAGATAGATTTGAACATGCAATTGCCAAACTATCTCCATAGCATGTGACAATTCCACGAGTGGATCAACATAATGTAACATAAAGAATAGGCGGAAAAATTCTAGTCAAAACTTCTTTATGTCTAACTAATTCCATATGATCATTATATGCTATTAACTCATCATTAATCATTCAAAGCGATGGGCAATTCAACTATTTTATCACATGGTGCACTCAGGCGATAGGTAAATCAATAATTTTATCATGGTGCCTCAATTCATCAAACAAATCAATCAAATTATGACATGATTCATGCAAGTTCTTAATGATAATAGATTGCGCTAGAGAATTAATATCGCCTTTTACACTAGGTTCCTCCACTTCATGTGATCTTTGGTTTCTAGAAAAATCTGATTTTCCCTTTGTTCAATGATACTAGGCATGAAATCATGCGTATTGATCTCGAGTTGAGTATTCGTCGGTACCTTTGGTATTACCAGTAAGCTCATTTCGAGATTATATCGATGTGAAACGGTGTAGTCGAAGCTTTCCTTCTTTTTCTTGCTCGGCTCAATTGCCATGGCGAGCCAATGATGCAAGGCGGCGAGATGGAGTGATGCTCCGCAGCCGATGGGTGGCAATCATAAGGTCACGTGAAGAAAAAC